>JBCEWC010003752.1:0-29230 GCA_038996855.1 Solanum aculeatissimum
TAAAAATAAAACAATAATTTCATTCACATATTCACAATGAACAACCCAAAATTACTTGAGTAATATCATAATTAATAAATTTACAAAATTCATAATTTCTAAACAACTAACATATAACTAAAATTTCACTAAAATGGAGCAAAAAAAAAAAAAGAAAATTAGTACCTTAGGTTTATCGGGGTGGGGCGGCGGACCGGCGGTAGCTACTGGCCGGAGGAAGTCACCGGAAAAGTGGTGGGCCGACAAGGGGTTGCGGAGGGGTAGAGTTTTTAGAGAGAGAGAGAGAGAGAGAGAGAGGTTTTTGAGTGGGAGGAAAAAAATGGGGCGGATTTGATGTAAAAAGGGCTATATATATTTAAAAAAGTGACGGATTGCGTCTATATGTCCGTCGCTTTTCATTAAACTGATTTGACCGTTGACTGAAAAGCGACAGAAAGTCCGTCGCAAATTTTAAAAAAAAATTAATTAAATTAAAAAAAATTGCGACGGAAGGTATCGTCTAGACCGTCGCAACTTTTATTTTTTTAAAAAAAAAATTTATAGATTAGCGACAGACTACGTCGCTATTTAATTAAGGAAATATAAATTAAATAAAAAAATTGGCGAAAAAATCACCAAAAATTGCGACGGACATGTAGATCTCCGTCCGTCGCTTTTAGTAATAAAATTAATTTTTTAAAAAAATTAAACAAAATTGCGACGGACTGCTTCGTTTAGTCCATCGCTTCTCAGAGCGACACAGTCCGTCACTTTTCAGTCCGTCGTTTTTGAACAATTTATAGTAGTGAGAAAAGATGAAAAAGGACTCTAAGAATCTGCCAAATAGACAAGTTGTTACCTCTCGATTGTCCAAGAAGCTCGGTCCAAATAAGAGAATTTGAGTCAAGTGGAATCGGACTCACAAACTACACACACGTGTAGAAGCAAGGGTGAGTACCAAAAACCACAGGCACTCAACAAGAAAACCTAACAACAAGTAAAGCGATGAAGAACACAAGTACTCTGTATATCCCAACCACATACCGCTTAACTAAATACCTACACTCAGAAAAGTCCCAGCACAATACAATATAATAACCATGAACTAGACATACTCAATATGTATCATTGAATCCCAACTCATATATGTATGCATAAACAGACTCATGAATGATTCATACAATAAAATCAATCAAGAATGACAATAAATGATATGAATGTCGTGAGATGTAAGTAATGAGATGCAATGTCAAATGATAATGATGCATGTCTGTCTTATATTACACATCCGCTGATCAAAGTAAGTATACGTGTCTCATGAACCTCATGTACCGTGAATAATGCTTGTTCCCCTCAAATATCCTCTCATGCACCTGGAACAATGCCGGAACGAGCCTCGATTCTTGTCATCAAATATCTTCTCAGTCCAAATATCATATGCCATAACCATGCTAGAACGAGCCTCGACCCTGGTTCTCATGTATAAATGCACAATGAATAATGAATGCAATGTGCATGATCTTCGATATGTCATAATGTCAACATCATAATAATCCAACAACAATATAGTATCAATATCATCAATGCCATAATCTCATCATCATCTCGATATCATCAACGCCTCAACATCCAATCAATTCTTAATATCAAATGCATAACAATGAATAAGCCATCACAATATGATTACCACATGATTTCACAAGCTCATAACTATAATAAATCTCACAATAAAGATTACGAGTCAAGAATATTACATATGAACAATCGGTCAATTCAAACCTCGTGACCAAAGCCTATGTGATGCAATTTCTACCCCAAAGTACTCATTTCTATACTTTTAGGATCATACAGGGTTTAATCACACTTAACAAGAAGTTAGAAGTCCACTTACCTTAACTAGTAGTCGAATCAAGTAGTAGTCGGAGCTTTTCACCTCAAATTTGCACCTGAAATGCCACAATCTATTCAAATATAGCATCACAATCACATAAGGAATCTAATGACGCTAAAATTGATCAATTCAGATGAAAATGGTAAAATGGTAAAAAATCTCATGCAAAAAAAGTGGCTAGAAATCTAAAAATTTTAATATCAAAACATTCTCCTCGAAACAAGAATTCCAACGATGAAAATCAATTCGAAAATAGAGCTATGATGAGGGAGAAATCACTAATTAAAGTTTAAAAAACTCAATTCTGAAAATTCTCAATTTTCACCATTAAAACCCAAAATTAGAAGTTAAAATCACAAATTAATCAATGTAAATCAATGAATAGGTTAGAAAATAGTTACCCAATCACTTTATTTTGAAAATACAGGAATTCTCTCTTGAAAACAAAGCTTGAAAGTGTAAAAATTGTGGGAAAAGGTTAAATCTCACTTTAAAACTGTCCACTGGTCCAGGTCTAAAATGATCTCCGCGAATGCAACCCTTTATCTGCGAACGCGGGTAAGAGGTTGGGCGACCTCTGCTAACGCAGATCAAACCCCCGTGAACGCGGAGTGTTAGGCCACCCTGACCTCCGTGAACACAAAGGCTTCTCCGCAAACGCGGAGAAGAAAGATAACCTGCAGCAGAACCAACAAAACACAACCAAACTCAAAACTCAGTACGGACCCTCAGGATTCTTTCAGAGTCGAAATTTCACAAATTAGACATGTATTCATACCATAAATGATGATTCAGACTCAACGGAATAATCTGAATTTGATTTTGAGGTCTCCATGATACAATTACCAATGCAACTCCACTCAACTAGTTAAACTTGAAATATCAAAACTGCCCTCGAAAACTCCAAAAATTATTTCAAGACCAATTCTAGCGTTAGTTTGACCATCCGAAACTATTGGAATTGTCGAAATTTCAATCTGAGCTTCTGAACTCCGAATGTTGATCAAAGTCAAACTTTAATCCCGAAAACAACTAAAAATATAATTTTTGGTCCAAAAATCTCATTTTAACTCCGAATTCAGTTTTGCAAGTTCTCATAAACTAGTTTCGACATTCAAGAGCTAATGGAATCGACAAAATCGAATTCCGACCTCAGAACTCAAAGTAACTTCAAAACTCAAAATTTTCAAACTTAAACTTTAAAAACACTTTCTTTTGCAAAACTCTAACTTTTACTAGATTTTTTAAATTCAACTTTTCAACTTAACCAAAAATGACTTGAAGCAACTTTCAGATGGAACAAAATAGTAATTTAGCTGAAATTTCCAAAAAAGACCTTCTGGGTCACTACACTAAGCAGAGTACTATTTTTTTGAAGTATTTTATACATATAATATGTATGGTACAAATTATATATTCTTTCTGTTTCAATAAAAATGATTTAATTTGACTTGGTACGAAGTTTAAAAAAATAGAAAAGATTTTTTTATTTTTGTGGTCTTAAATTAAAGTTATGTCAAATTACTAAAATGTCTTTTAAACTTATGACCTTAAAATGACTCGTGAAAAATTAAAATTAAAATATTATAAATTATTATTTTTTAAATAGACTAAAATTAAAAATAGATAGTTTTAACAGGGGGAATATCTGTTTCTCTTTCTCCTATTTTCCTCTCCTCCCCCTTGGACCCACTAGAGTAATTGCAAATTTTAGAAAGAGGAATTGACCCAAAAATGAAAAAACAAAATCAAAGCAAAGTGGCATAATCATATAGACCTCACGCTCCAATTTCATAGATTTCTTATTAAGATTTGACATTTTATTTTTTCTGCCTTTTCATTGTATTTTTTTTTAATTTTTGATTTGTTGTTTAATATTTGTAGTAGAGTTCAATTTATTTAAATTCATGTTGGATAGGACTCAGTCGAAAATAACGCTTCTAGCTAAAAAAAAAATTCATACTTAGTCCTCAAAATCAAATTTGTTTTAATAAAGAAAATAGCAGACTCATTTAGATGACTAGAAATAGAAATTTTTAGTGACGTTATGGAGCATAAAATATCGCAATATAATAAGTTATTGGTTATCTAAAATTTTCAATTGGGCAGATAGCATTTTAAAATTATTTAATGGCAAGATTTGTCATTTAAATATATTGATTTTAAAATTTTATCCTTTAATTAAATTGACTTCCAATATTTGTCTTTAACAATTGAACTTATGTCTATCCGATATAAGTTTGTTAAGGGTTCGGACATAATTTATAGAATATTATGTTACAAGAATATAAATTTATACTACATAGAAAAAAGTTATTTATCTTGAGAAACAAAACGTGTTAATGACCCTTTTAGTCTCTCAATTATTAATAAATTTTATTTTTAGTCTTTGTGATATCTAATGATAAATATTTAACTTTCATTTACTTGAAATGTGCCATTTTAATTCCTTAACTTGTGATTATTCATAAACTATTAATATTATTTACGTTGTCCGATTTAATTACTCATGTGTTACGTCAATCTTGTAATATTACTCTATATATATGGATAATATACTTTTAAAATAGACAATATAATATATATTCAATATAAAGTGATCAAAAGCATAAATTTTAATTGAAAGTTGAAATAAATTGAATCCATATATTACAAAGGAGCAAAACTATAATTTAAGACTAACAACACATTTGGTCCCTCGATTTTTGATAAATTTAGTCCTTATTATATATGATTACACACAATTAACCTTCATTAGCGTTAAATATGCAGTTTTTTATGCTTTGTTTGAGAATATTCACAAACATTCATGATTATTAATCATTTCGTAATATAATTATCAAAGTGTTATATCAAAAGTTAGAACTTATCCCTATTGAAATAAAGTCTATAATCCAAGAAGTAAATTAGGCTAGAACTGACCTCTATTCAAATGTTCACTATACTTATAAAAAAACAGTAACTCATACTTTATTGAAAGATAGAAAAATATTCGTGTTCAGATAATATAGTCAAAAAATAATAATTTGATCCATCAAATATACTTATACGTTTATACTGTCAACAATAGAGGAATATTAGCTGACACAACTAATGATATTTTCGCATGAAATATTATTATTGGATGAAGTACTTTAGGTCACGAATGAAGATTTTGTATGTGTTGAGTTGCCTAAAAATAGTAGTCATAACACAATTATAAAGGTTGGATAATTGTGAATAATATTAAAATGATGCATTGATACTTATACCTTTTGCTCGCTTTATTTTTCTTATTGTTTTCCTTTTAATTACACAAATATATTTAATTGTTAATAATCAAACTTAATGAACTAAATTAAGATGTATATCTTTGACCTTATTATAAATTTAACTATATCATTTTTTTTGATAAATACATGTGCTACACGCTTGGTGACTCCTGGAATAAGAAATTAAAGCATCATTTTATTATTAGAAACGAAATAAAATCATATTCCCTCCGTCCAACTTTACTTGACCCCTTTTGACTTGGCACATGGATTAATAAATAGTAAATGATAGGGGTAATTTTACCAAATCACCTATAATTAATACAATGTATTGAAAAATGTAATAGGGAAAAAACTATAATTAATGACAAGGGTAAATAAGGAACTAAGTGTAAAATTATCTCTTGATTTCATAAACTGGACAAGTATTATTGGATATCCTAAAATAGTATAGAAATCAAGTAAAGATGGACAGAAGGAGTAATGTGTTCTTTCCAAAGTAGTTGAAGTCATTACTCGCTCCTAAAAAAAGGGGGCCTGACCACGGGGACCAGTCATAACCCCAAAGAAGTTCACTCTTCTGAAAAATAAGTATATTTGTTCGGGAATTTATGGCTATTAACACCAAGCACGTAAAACACACTCGTTGATGACATGTCAAACAAACTAATGAATGAATTGTATATATATTTTTTCTATCTAACAAAAATTATTTATTATTTAAAAAAAAATTATCTAATAATATTTGTGTAATTTTTGAAATTAAGTGATAATTTTATATTTAATTTTTAATTTATCCTTATTATTAATTATAATCATTTTTTATTATATTTTTTAAAATTTTATATTTATTATATTTAAATTATGATATAATAAATTTTCCTTTTAACGGATATATAAACAAACTAAGAGAAAACTAGAAAGCATAAATCTTTTCCTCATTGCTCTTCTTCTCACCACCAAAAAACTTGTGAGGTACCAAAATTCTAACAATACTTCAACGCCAGTAGGTATCAAGGAAACATTGACAAAAGTGATACCACCATGGTCAAGTTTAAACTAACAGAATGTATTTGGGGTGATGAATGTGGGAAGGGGAGGATTAGGAGAGAGTATGGGCTGATTTGGAGTGAATGAATTAAGGAAATAAAGAAGTGGGTAGAGCTCTATTTTAGGTTATATTTAAGGATTGATGTATCTTAACGTATTCGACTTCAAATTTGATATTTTATAACTAATAAATAGTGAGATAATAGATAATTATTTGAAAGTATGGATTAGATTAATAGATATGGTATATATATATGTCTAATTATGCAATTTTTCTAAAAAAGAAATGTCTCCCCGTAAAGCAAAATAATTTCTCTTTATTGTGTTATATGTGTGTGAAAAATTTATTACCGTGCGAAAAAGAAAAGAATTTGTTTTTCATGTATGTAACAATAAGGAATCGTTGGGTAGAATGTATTAGAAAAAAATAATGCATGCATTTAACTTTGTGTATTAATTATATACTCTAATACTCTATTGTGTATTGAAGTGTATATTATTAATATCATGAATTTCTATGTATTAATAATAAAAAAGGTTTCAACACATGCATTAGATTGATTAATGATATAACTATCACTCAAATTTCTCTCTCAAGATATTTTTCATTTCCCAAAATTATAGAGTGTGGATGATATTGTAGGGAAATATTTCTTTATAAAACTAAGAATTGCGTAAGAAACAATCTTAAGAAAATCAATGCAAGTATTATTGATGTATGTATTAGTAATATATGCATTATTTAGATATCTATAAAGAACATAAGGTGAAATGACATAAATGACACCCTTTAACAAATAAGCTTCTTGGCTCATTGGTTTGGTGCTCAGCAAGTGCAAATTTGAGTTGTTCTTTTGGCTTTTCCAATAGACCTGTCCAATTGAACTAAAATACTATTTTGTAGAACTATCTCCTTTTGTCCATCTTTACTTAATCCTTATACTATTTTACGATGTCCAACAATATTTGTTCAGTTTATGAAATCAAGAGATAATTTTACATTTAGTTCCTAATTTATCCTTGTCATTAATTATATTTATTTTCCTATTATATTTTTCAATACATTGCATTAATTATATTCAAAGGGTGATTTGGTAAAATTACCCTATCATTTACTACTTCTTAATTCCTGTGTCAAGTAAAGTTGGACGGAAGGAGTAGTATGGTAGGAAGCTGAGAAAAGTTACAGTAATTTACTTTGATTTATATTTTATTATTATGCTTTAAATAACTTCAATTAAAAGAATATTATTATAGTTATACGTACTAGTATTACGTTATTATTATTCATTACAAGTAAGATGGTCTTTAGTCCTTACCTAGAAACCCCTAATCGAACCAGTCATAATCTAGCTATAGCTATTCACACTTGATACACACACTCTCTACTTCCTCTTGTTCCGTCACAAACCAGAAAAGAGATCACAGAATCCACTTCTCCCACGCCCCGAGAGAGAGGGAAAGAGATGAGTAATGGCTGAATCTGTGCATACAAAATAATGAAGATCACCGGCAACGAGGTTGAGCTCCCGGTGATTACATTTCCCCAAGTAGATCTCTTCCAAGAACCGACTAGTACTCGTAAACAACCTCGCAGGAAAACTAACAACTTCTCCGCCGGAGTGAAGTTGAGGAGAGACATTGGAGGAGCTACACCTAATGGAAGGAGAAGCAGGCCTGAAACTCCTCTACTCCGCTGGAAGTTCAACGAGGATATTCTTGACAATGCTTCTGTGAAAGAGGAAACCTCGCCCTTGGAGCTTGATCGGAAATGTAGCCGGAATAGTGTTAGGACTGTGGTTTCTGTTAGGAAGTTAGCTGCTGGACTGTTTAGACAGCAGCAGCTGCCGGAACTCAATCACGGTCAGAATTTAGGGTTTCAGGTATTTTTCATCAAAATGATTTTTAGTTTTTGCAAATTTAGGGCTTTTCATCAACATTCTGTTTGATTTTATGGATCTAAGTCATTAGCTAGCATTTATATTATGCGGTACATTGACTTGTAATATTGATGAATTTAGCAAAAACAGTTATGCTTTGGGTAATTTAGTAGAGAAAAATGGAATCATTTCAGTACTCTATACTTTCTTTTCAATTGAGATTTATCCTTTTAGATCCTTTGGCATAACTGATTGTCAATTAACACGCAGCAAAATATAATATATTGATCATTTGAAACTAATTGATTCATTCTTATTAGCTTGCTTTTATATTAGCTAGATTAATGCACTGATTTGACATTTCTATAATTTGGATAAAGTAATTTTGTTTGGGTAATTAGAAACAAAGGAGAAAAGGAACATTTTAGTACTCTATTTTGGTGAATTCGACGTAGAAGAAGTTTGTCTTGCCTCCCTTTATTAAGTTTGAGAAATCTCTGTTCCTGTCACTTTTTCTTTAACTTCTCCAATTCTTGTATTTGTCTGTGTTCCATTCTATATTGCTATTAAAAGCCAGCTTTTGGTACCAAAACCATGTCCCTTCTATGCCCATGCTTTATTGCCTTAGAGCGACGAGCAACATTAAGGATTTTGTGTAGTTGTAGATCCTAAGTTGACAGGGGTTGTGCAACATTTTGGAGTTATAATGTTTCATTCTTTCATGCAGGCTGGTTGGGTTGAGATGCCCTTTCATTTTCATCATCGCAGTAAAGTGCATGACTCTCTCATTAATGATCCAGTGCGGAGTCCTCGATCCGTCTTTAGTCCAACAAATGGCCTTTTTCACAAGGTATGTAACTTTTTTCTTAAAAGATGTTTAGAGTCTTTTAACTATCTAAGCTCCTTATATGGGAAAGTCCTAGAGTTTTCGGGGCCCAGGGACATAGTCCTATACAATGTAGTAGGTGCAGGGAAACGAGATCGCTCCTTATATTAGGGGGGCACAATTCTCACAAAATATTATAAATGCTGTTTTTGCTGTCTTAACCCCTACATATGGTCGTCATAGAGTTGTTTGGATCATGGACTTATGAGTGGTAGGTGCAGGAAATGAGAAATCATCTTCTATTGGAGGGATGCAGTTCTCACAGAATGGCTAAATATTGTCTTAAATATATTAGCCTTTTATATGGGTAAGTTGGAGTTGCCCAAGACTTGGTCCTTTATAATATAGCAGGTGGTCAGAAACAAGACTCCGCTTATATTGCAGAAATCCTAGAGTTATGAGGTATATATTCTTATGCGACGGAATAGTTGTGAGACGACGAGGTTTTAAGGGTCAGGACTCTTCGTTGTCATCATTCTGCAAAATTGTTCTGGATACTAAAATATTTAAGACCCTTGATCTTAGTATGTAAACACTATAGTCTTCTATTTCAATTATTTCTGTTTTCTTCTCTAACATTGTTGCAATTCTCTAAATAATGTAGCTAGAAACCTCATTTCAGTTTTCCCATTCTGCTATGGAGGGGGCAACAAAGTGGGATCCAGTTGGCTGGACAACAGCAGTGGAAACAAAGAAGGTATATGGTTATAAGAAGGTTCTTGATCAACAAGCGAATACTTCTTCAGTGATATCTTCCCTTGAGGCAGAACTAGAGTGTGCTCGTACCCGAGTTCATCAACTTGAAACAGAGCGGCATTCATCGAAAAAGAAACTCGAGCAGTTTTTGAGGAAACTTAGTGAAGAAAAAGCAATGTGGCGGAGCAAAGAGCATGAGAAAATTCGTGCAATTATGGATGACATGAGAGCTGACTTCTCCCGAGAGAGGAAAAACCGAAAGAGGCTGGAAATAGTCAATTCCAAATTAGTTAATGAGTTGGCTGATGCCAGGTTATTAGCAAAACGCTATTTGCAAAATTACGAAAAAGAAAGACAGGCTAGAGGGTTAATAGAAGAAGTGTGTGATGAATTGGCCAAAGAACTTGGAGAAGACAAGGCTGAAGTTGAGGAAATGAAGAGGAAATCTCTGAAGTTCACAGAGGAAGTAGATGAAGAAAGAAAGATGTTGCAGATGGCTGAGGTTTGGCGTGAGGAACGGGTTCAGATGAAACTAGTTGATGCTAAGGTGATGCTTGAAGAGAAGTATACCCAAATGAACAAGCTAATTAGAGAACTAGAATCATTTCTAAATTCTAGAGATGTGAGTTTCAATGTGGAGGAGATGAAAAGAGCTGAGCAACTCCAACAGGCAGCTGCCTCTGTGAGTATTCGTGATATTAGAGAACTCACTTATGAACCTCCAAATCCAGATGATATTTTTTCTGTTTTTGAGGACGTTCATTTTGTTGAACCTGATGAGAAGGAGATCCAGCCATGTACTACTGCATATAGTCCTGCCAGCCATGCCTCCATTCGTCGCAGTTTCAGTCCTGATGGTGGTGTTTACGACTTCAAGAGATATTCTCATCCATATGTCAATCAGACTGATAATTTAGAGGAAGAGGGAAGTGAGTGGGAAACAGTGACCCATCTTGAGGAGCAAGGCTCTAACTATTCTCTTGAAGGAAGCATTTCATCCATCAACAAGAATTGCCGGCACAGCACTGTATCAAGAAGTAGAGCAGACTCAGAGGGAATTAGTAATGATGGCACATCGGTTTCAGAGATTAGCGAAGTATGTTCTGGACCAGCTCGGCAACTCACAGAGGTGTCATCTGCATCTAAACTTTGGAAATCACGGCCGAGTAATGGAAACAATTTCAAAATAAAATCACTTGAAGGAACTAAAGGGAGGCTGTCTACTGGAAAGCTGTCTAATGGGGCCATTCTTTCTCCGGAGCATGGTTCTAGTAAAGGCGGCCTTAGCCCCGCGGACCTTGGCCAGGAGTGGAGCTCACCTGAGTCTGGCAACTCTCAAATAGCACGCGGGATGAAAGGCTGCATTGAGTGGCCGCATAACTCTCAGAAGAAAAGCTTAAAAGCAAAGTTATTGCAGGCAAGAACAGAGAGCCAGAAAGTCCAGTTGCGCCAGGTCTTGAAGCAGAAGATCTGAGGAGAGAGTTCTTAATACATGAGCTTGAAGTCTCGAGTCAGCAAGTGTATCAGTATGTCCAAAACAGAATTCAACAATATTTCGAGGAAAGTCTGCTCACTTGAACTTTTTGCAGAATCATGTCTATGTATCAATCAATAACTTTGTTGTCATAACTGTATAAGAGTTTAGTGCAATTTCAAAGCTGTATTATTTAGTATCCCTTAATAGCTTATCTGGCCATTTATTCACCAATACACCCTGGACAAAAGTTTCAGTGACCAGGACAGAAACTATGCATTGCTAACTACCCTTAATTCTTCAATAAAGGGCCTTCCAAATTAGCCCACATTATCAAGGAACGGGTTGTGAAAAAGTTGATAGAAAAAGAATGACATCCATACAATTCGTTGAAAATTTTACCATGCGGAAAGAAATAGTAGTCGCATATTTATTGTTGCCTGCAAAATAGCGTGACAAAAGTGTTGTGCTTAACATCATGTTAGCCCATTTATAGTGCGTGAACTTAAAACTCCTCTCCCTACGCTGACCATTTCTTGGCCATGTCAAGTCTATTTATTTGTGGGGTGGAACCGAGGTGGGGCGGTAATATATAACGTTGTAGTGGTTCAGACCAATTTCTCTTGTTATTGTCCTAAATAAATGGAGAAGATAGTTGTATTCAGGATGAATTAGATGGTCTTGTTATCTTTGTCAAGACAGAAACCTAGGATGGAAAGTGCATGCTCACATGTTATTTCAGTATACAATTATGTGAAGCATTTCCATGGTAAGTTCCTCGAGGCATCTAATATAGACAACCTAGCTAAGAACTTCTCGAAAAATAGAGTCATACAGTGAGAAAAGAACGGAAGGGGAGCTAATAACTGAGAAGGTTTTGCTCAGCAGCAGTAGAGTTTCAAATGGAAGAACATCGGTTCCATTCGTTTGCAAGTTTTGATGGATGAACAATTTACATTTTGTAAGCAAGTTGCTAGCAGAAACATCTGCAGCATTTTCTCTCCTTTAGGATTTAGTAGTATTAATTAATCTAAGTTGTTCCTCATATTGCTTTCATCTCCCCTAGTAAAAAGCATACAATCAAATTTCTACTCTACATATTGGGCAGCTTCCATGTCTGATTAGCCACTCATCTATGCATTGTGTGTGGAACGAATGCTTGCAACTTGGTAGCACCCTTGCAGAGTCCCCATCCTTCAAATCCTACACCACAACAATGTCGGTTTACACGTACGGATTAGAATTCAACTTTTATACACTAGGGATGTAAATTAATTGGAATTAGTTAACGAGAAAACAGTGCAGAGTAAAGATTCTTTATTCTGACTGTATATAAGTGAAGGTAAACGTTTAAGTGACTCACCTGCAGGCAAATTGCACAAGTAACCTCTTGAGATTCTCCACAGGTATTAACTGCACAGAAATTGTACTTTGGCAGCTTCTTTATGACCTCTTGAGATAACCCTTTGGTTGCATTGACATCAAAGATGTCAGAAATTTCCCTCAAACTTGACTCCACAGTACTAACCTGAATTTCAGGAAATGCATATATATACAAATTAATTAGGTAAGGCATTCATCTTCTAATAACCCAAAAATGCTTCTTCCGAATGGACTTGATGTGTGTGTCTAATCTGACATAAACCACTACTAGAAACAAAAACTTTTCCCTTTGTGAATCAATAGAAAATTTCTGTTATAGAATATAATTTTTCCACTCAGTTACATCGAATGAACTCACTGGGAAAATAGTGAGTTTTTAGTAGTGAGTGTTGTATCATTTTGAAGAGTCGGAGCAACATGTTAGGCATGATGTCGTACCTGCCACTGATAAGCCTTGAGAACTGCTGGACTCACCCACTCCATGAATACCTTTCCATTTACTAGACTACATACAAGTGCAACCTGTATGTAAAATTAGGAACATCATCAATTTCTCTCTTAAAATTTTCTAATTAAGAAGAGAAAATACCCAATGTAGATTTGTTAATTAATTTAATTAACTACAGGCTTCTAAATTCAACTTACCTTAGAAAATGGCTCTCCATTAAGTATAAGTTCCACCAATTGGACAGTTGTGATAGCTCCAGTCACAGCACCAACTGCTGCCCCTCGTAGAAGCCCTGTTTCTGTTGTCTGTCCTTTAATTGCTCCTGTCACTATCCCTACCAAAGCTCCTCCTGATACAAAAGATTAATTTCACCATTATTAATCAATTAATCACCCAACTCACTACTAAACTATGCGGTGATTTCAAATCTAGGGGTTAATTGTATACTAGCAATTCTATGTTATATAGAGTTAGAATTATTTTCGACTTAATGTGGAGTGAAAAAGAGATACTGACACTCTTTTTAATTGTTTTTAAAATTTTTAAAAATTCTGAAATTCAACTTGCCAGAGTTCAACTCTAAAAAGTTTCATGGCTAAACACCTAGTGATGCATCTTAATGCCCAATTTTGTGAAAGAAAGACAGACATACCTAAAGCAAGAATGCACATAAAAAGAGCCCAAATAGCATTCTTTACGAGCATCAACAAGAGTCCAGAAGAAAAGCCAGCAAATCTGAGAAAAACACACTGCATACTCTTTACAAGTAAAGTATGAATGCGAGAAAACAAATTGTTCGTCATTGAAAAAATGAATTCAGCCGAGACAGAAAGCTGCTGCAAGCTAAAGTGAGAAAGATACGGGAAGGGAATAATAAAGAAGGTAGAATTATAGAGAGTGAAATTTCTCAAGGAAAGAACAAGCGAGTAGTTGAAAGTAAAGGCAGAGTGCATTTATAGGGATGTATGTCAAGGTACGAAGAGGAAAATGCATTTAGAGCTTAGAGCTACCAGTCATGTGCGAACTCATGCTTGTGCTGTTGCAAGTGTTAATGATCACTAGACACTAATCACCATTCACCATCATCATCCACATATAGGATCATGGCCCCACATTCAAGATTTACGGTGTGTTTTGTACTTAGAAAAATGTTTTTTTTTAAAAGAAAATAAGGAGGTTTCATATTAATTTTATGATATTTGGTAAGAAAAATATTTATTCAAAAATATTTTTTATAATCTTGACAAATATTATAGGAAGAAGTCGGGCTGGTGCAATATATAGGGATGAAGGAAAGAGACAATTAATTTAGAATTTTATAAAGCTTATTTTTTAGAACTTTGATTACGGATATCATTTTTCTTATTTTAAGGAAACTCATTTTCCTATAGCTTCCTGCTTATAAAGTGTGGTGCATAACACACCCATAAATAAGACTCTACTAGACACGGCTTCATAGACTCTCTAGGACTCTTGAACTCTGTGTTCTGATACCAAGTTTGTCACGTCCTGAGAGGGTACCCTGTACGTGGACGACACTCAGAGAATATTAATAGTCCCCAAGCGAACCGCTTGGCCTAATCACATTCATCCAATCAATATTTAACATATCAATAGAAGACTAAAGATAGAAAAAGGTTGACAACCTCAATCTTATATAATCATATCAAAACAATCAATAAGACTAGTATTGAAGAAACTATCCCAAGATAAATATCCAAATCAAACCAATCACAACTCAACCATCTAGTTTATGAAGCCTCTATCTGAACTGTCTAAATGGTACCATGACAAGTCATAGCTATCACAATAAAAAGAAAATAAGATACTAGACTCAAGCTAGATGACAATGTGAATGTGCATCCTCTAGAAGCAGGGGAGGACTCACCAAATCAGTTGACTGCAATAGATCCTCAATGGTGCACCTATATCAGTATCATAAAATGATGCAGTCCAAATGGATGTCAGTATTTGGAATGTAGGAGCATGTAAAATGGTTGAATGAAACATGCATCAAGGTAGAATATTATCAACTCAGATAACTCAAAAGCAAAAGATAAGAGACTTAATCAAAATGTCAAATGTCTATCTAAAGCAAGAATAAAGAGTAGACAATGACCCATCAACACCATACAATCCAATCCAATCAGAGTACTATCAGTATAGAACTTATATTAGAGTTTCTCTTATCCGACAACAATCACCTATGAGTCAGTGATCGTACAATAATTTTGATGATATTGCCACAACTATTCAATACCTTGTCGGGGTAAGAACGAATTGAATCCATAATAGATCCGGCAATCGTGTCCTCTATTATTTCAGGGATACCTTATTATAAGGAAACATCTGCCTTAATGGTTCAATCCTCAACTATGTTTGGCGACGTAGTTAATAAGTTCAAGTTGGACTTACTCTCACTCAATTTGATGCTTTAAACCCAATCAACCCAAATTTGTGGGCCTCATAAGGACTCGTATCAATCCATCAATTCTATTATAATTAAGTTTATCGTCCTATCAACCATCTACTCCATCCTCAATCATATCTTTTTAACAATTCGACCAAATCAACCATATCAACCTCTTATGAATAAAATAAACCATCAAGTAGGAGGATTTTTAACTTAGACCAATCTTTTTTATTTCAATCAGGAAGACTCTTAGGACCATCAAGTTCTATCAACCTGTGATCATGCTCATATCATAATCATGTTGTTAAGGCTCTAAACTCAATCCCTAGGTTCATTCGTGCAATCTTTTATAAAATAACATACAGGGTTTATGAAATAACTCATGAAAAGTATTTATTCAAAAAATCAAGTTTATGATAATCATCAACATATGAAAATATATAGAATATGTATAACTTTACAAAGAAATATTCAAAAAAACATGCATAAAGACTCAATACTCTTATCTATCAATCTATCTCAATCAAAGGACACATGGAAGAACAATTTCATGCTTAAGATTAGCCTTACATATGAAGTTTGACAATCAACTTAGTAAGAAGTTAGCCTCAATCCTCTTAACCCTAGCTCTTTCTCCTCTTCTTCGCTCAAAGTTCTACTTAGTTTTTGCGTATCGAACCTTAGAATGGATTTAGGAACTCTTTTTAGATTAAAAGAAAGACCTATATTGTTCGTAGATTAAGTTTAGGAGGGGTAAAAATATCTAGAATACCCCTCAAAAGATTTAAAATTTTGAACTTCACTGGTACGATTAGGTGAACTAGGTTCGCGACGCGGATCTATCGCGTACATGTACATTATTTTTCAAAATTATTTTGATCGATTTTCCAATCCGTAGAAATTATCAGAATCACCATTAAGTGCAAATTCGCGACAAGTTCGCGACGCAAACATGTCACATATTTTTCTGGAAATGCATTTTCGCTTTGAAAAATTATCTTTTGATCTAGTTGCTCTAAAAATCAACTAGAACCATTTTCTGATATAATTTTTCTTGCTAATTGTGTTTTCGGCCTCGAATTTGCTAAAAGAATTTTGAAAGATGTGTTTTCTCATCTAGAGATATTTTGGTAATGTTATCGGGTGTACCAATATCAACTCTATGTCAAGATGGAAAAATATGAATTTTCTAGTCGCGAAATCAAGTTTCTGGGCCATTTGGTTAGTGAGAACTAAGTGCACATAGACCCTAAGAAAGTGCAGGAAATAGTAGAATGGCAAACACCCACCGAGGTCAAGGAACTAAGATCATTCTTAGGACTGGCAAACTATTATCAAAAATCAATTATTGGATATTCAAAAAAGGCTATCCCCTTGATGGATTTGCTGAAAAAGAAAATGAAATGGGCTTGGTATGAAGCAAGAAAAAAAAACTTTCAACTCATTGAAGAAGGTCATTGCTTCTAAACCAATATTATGATTGCCTGACTTTGATTTACCATTTGAAGTGCACACGGATGCCTTTTATTATGTTGTTAAGGGTGTGTTGGTACAAAATGATCATCTTGTTGCATTTGAGAGCAGGAAGTTGAATCCTACAGAGCAAATGTGTTTTGCACATGAAAAAGACATGGTGACAGTACTCCATTATCTTCAAACATGGAGGGTGTAGCTCGTAGGAACAAAGTTTATGATCAAAACGGACAATGTGGCTAATACTTCAAAACTCAACAGAAATTGAGTTCGAAGCAGGCAAGATGGCAAGAGATATTGGCAAAATATGACTTTATGTGGATTCACAAGCCAGGGAAGCAAAACCAAGTGGTTGATGCATTGAGTTGCAAAGAGATATTTGTTGTTGCTTATGCAATTACTAGACTTGAATATGATTTTCTTGATAAGATTAAGTTTAGTATTGCATATAATTCATTATATGTCAAGTTAATAGATCAAGTTAAAAAAGGGATAGTTAGGCGGTATTAGATCGAGGACGATCTACTTTATTTCAAGGGACGAGAGTCGTGGTACCTCAAGGTGATGGGCTACTAAGAAAACACCTTAAAGAAATACATGATACTATTTATGTCGGACATTCAAGTGTTGAAAGAATAATGGCATTGCTGTCTCAAAATTATTTTTGGCCAAAGATGAAAGATGATATTGAGTCCTATGTAAAAATCATGTCTAGCGTGTCAACTGGACAAGATGGAATGAAAGAAGGAAGTAGGTTTGTTGAAACCTCTACCCATTGTTGAGCATCCATGGGTTTCTGTTTCAATGGACTTTATTAGCGGGTTTCTAAAGATGGATGAAAAAATATCAATCATGGTCATGGTTGACAGGTTCTCAAAATACGGTATCTTTGTTACTGTCCCTACTTTATGTTCTTATGAAGTAGCTACTGAGTTACTTTATAAGCATGTTGTGAAAAACTTTAGTGTTTCATTGAATTTTGTGAGTGGTCATGATGTCAGGTTTATTGGTCAGTTTTGAACTTCTTTGTTCAACATGATGGGCTCTGATTTTAAGTTCTCAATTGCTAAGCACCCAAAAATTGATAGATAAATGAAAAGAATTATTCATTTTCTTGAAGAATATCTCAGACACTATGTGACTACAAACCAGAGGAATTGGGTTGACTTGTCAGACAGTGCATAATTTTTTATAACTTGCAAAGGTCATCTGCAATAGAGAAGAGTTTGTTTGAGTTGGTGTTAGGCATACAACCCATCATACCGCTGGAAGTTGCTAGGGTTGATACACAAGGGAAATATCATGTTGCTCACAAGTATGCACGTGACAAGCAAGAAATGTTGGATGAGGCACAAGACAACTTGAGGAAGGCAAAAAAATGAATGAAGAAGTATGTTGACAAAGATCAGCGTGCTTTAAAGTTTCAAGTTGGTGACAAGGTGCTGCTGAAGTTGACTCCAAAGATTTGGAAGAAAATCAGTAGCAAAATAGTTCATCGCTCATTGATTGCAAAATATTATGGACCCTTTGAAGTTGTAGAAAAAATGGGTGAAGTTGTTTACCGATTGAATCTGCTGAAAAAACTTAAAATTCATCCCACATTTCATGCGAGCTATTTGAAGCCTTTCTATGGAGATGCTGAGGATCCAACAGTGTCAGCGTCCAGACGTGCTCCTCCTATTGTGCAGGCAAAGTTTGAAGATCAAATTGAGAATTTTCTGGATCATAGGCTTGTGGGATACCATAACAAGAACAGGCGGATAGAGTTCTTGGTTCATTGGAAAGGCAAGCAGGCATGTGATGCAACTTTGGAGAAAGGATCATCATTGTGTTAGTTTGAGGACCAGATCAAAGCATACCTTGATTTTATTCCCTCAAAGCAATCTGCCCCAACGAGGTAATCTGTTTCAAAGCCATCTACTTAATCGAGGACGATGAGATCATCGGATAGGGGAAGTTTGTCAGACCTTTAGCTTGATAGTCCGAGTGGCTCTAGCTTGGCTAGTGATTTACTTGATGATCCTATCTAAGGTCCCATGAATTCAACCAAGGAAAAGTTCAAGTGAAGGAAGACCTTGGCATTAGCGTGGCCAGGGCATGCAAGGGAGGAAGTGGCTAAGGCATGGCAAAGGTTCGGCAAGCTAAGACAATGTAAGGCTAGACATTGCTAAGGCATGACAAGGGTTGGGCAAGGTAAGGCTATGGTGTGGTATGGTCGTGGCTAAACAAGTTTGAGGCTAGGTGTTAGACAAGGTCAATGGTGTAGGTTATCGGACCCCAATAGAAAGTTGTGTAGGGTAGGACCTGTGCCATGGCACAGACACATCTGTAGGGCCTCGACATGGCACATGCATGCAGGGTAGGAACGAATCTGGGTTCCAAGGGTAAGGCATTGACACCAAATTTGAAGGTCGTTTGCATGTTTCATGCACATACGTGGGCATTTAGTGATTCCTAGGAGTTACTAGCTATTTGGACATGTCAGCAAGCTTGGATAAACTTGTAATTTGAATTTTGAATTAAACCTATCAGTTCAGGATGTCAACTGAGTTGGCAGACACATGACTGACACATGACTGGGTTGTTGTGGCCTATTTAAAGGCACAGACAGTCAATCTGGGATAGCATATTGGCCCTGATGAATTTTGTAGTCTAAGTCTTTGTGTGCTTCTTTGTTGACACGAGTTTAATAACAAAGTTATGACTTGTTCTTGTACGTGATGTTGTTCTTGATTTCATAGTAATTGTTTGTGTTGGGTTAGATCAAAAGTGAGGCAAAAAGAGGATTGAGTCTAAGTGTGTTAGGTTGCCTATTGGGTAGATCGCAAGGGTTGACCCCATATCAATAAGCATGGATGTCACTCACGATGAACCAACCTAGGAGGGTAAGCGTGGGTGCCACTCATGGTCTATTTTGGGTCATGACATATTTGGACTAAAGTTATTTCTTCTTGTTGTCTATTTAAGACTTAAATTTCGCTTCAGGTTTAGCATATTTACTTTATTTACCTTATGTAGACTCATGTAAAATATTGTAAGATGGCTTGGTTTAGGGGTTTTGATTGTTATGTCACATCTAGGACCTAAATTGGCACCGATTGAAGGTTCCATCTGCAATTCAAGGTCTGGGCTTTGTATTTCCTACTTTTGATTACTTATCCTCCTATATTGGAGTCATTATGTTGAGTCCAACAATTTGGTTATATCATTGTATCTACGGTAGTTGACATTTGTGGTTCAAGATCCGAAATCTATGCTACCCTTTGCAGAGTTTTATATTATTCAGTATATCTATTGTAGAGAGGATCACCTGTGGTTCGAGGTCTGGGCTCTGTGCTATCTCCCACTCAGAGCTCGGTTTTTTTATTCTTCTATAAAATCTTGGCACCACTGGAATCCATTTACTCTTAGTTTAGTTTTTCTGTGCACCTGTCGGGCATATAGAAGTCCGTTCGGGTTTTACTTCAATTTGTGCATAGGTATACCTTGTGGACTTATAGCAGTTCAATTGGGTTTAGTTTCTTAGGTCTTGTTATCTTTTAGGCTTGTGTGCAAACTTTTACTGTTCATGTTCTTGACCTCTATCTATATTTTTATTCAGGTATTTTCTACTACATTTCTTATTCTTACTTAGTCGGCCTATGATGCCTACTGGATATCTTTTTATCTGGTACTCATACTACACTCTGCATATACTTCGTCATGCAGTTCTGAGCACTAGCTATCGACATTGATTTGGTCCAGTTTGTAGCAGCCACTCCTGGAGACTAGGGTGAGCACCAGACATTTACGATCTCCTTCTGTATCTATGGACCGTCTTTTGTATTTTAAGACTAACTAGTTATGTATATTTATATTTTGGCCTACTTTTGCGGTTTGTATCTATCTTTATAGTAGTTTTGTACTTGTGAGTTTCAAGTTCTAGGAGGGATCCTTTTGGTTGTGTGAGTGTGTGTGTGTGTGTATATATATATATATTCCTTTATTTTAATTTTGCTTTTATTTATGTTATATCCCAAGTAGATTCTTCCCTCACACCCATTACTAACAGTTTCGAGTTACGGGTTGACTTACCTGTTGATGGTTTATGGTAGGTGTCATCACGACTTGAAAGATAGGGTTGTGACACCTCGACACTTGACACTGATTCGGGACTTGACTTCTGACACCAACTCTCTACCTAGGATCTGACTTGAATCTCAGATCAGGATATGATTTTCAACTCGAGGGTCAAACCTGCACTCGACTTTCGAATTGAAATCTAACCTCACTTGATCCTGACATTTGACACGAGACCTGAACCTAACTTTTGACTCTTGATCCAATTCGACACAACTTCTAACTTGAACCCAACTCTAACATTTGCATAACCTAGCCTGACTTGCGAACAAGGATATAGACTTGATACCTAAATTCAACTCTTGACCTAGGATTCAATCCCAAACTTTGACTTAGGACTTGACTTCAACTCACGAACTCTCGATTCGACAGTTGATGTTCGAATTGGGACCCGACCATGAAATTTAGATTTTAAATCGAGATAGCAATCTTGACACACAACCCCGAGGATCAATTAAAGACCCACTCTAATACTTGACTTGGGACCTAACCTCGACTCTCGATCTGACATTCGACTCTGACACCCAATATGAAACCCCACTGTAATACCTAACTCAGGACCCAATCCCGACACCACACCCACAATCTTAGCTCGATTTCTAAACTCGAGATTTGTCACTCAAATTGAGATTCGACCTCGATCCGACTTGGGATTCAGTAGTTGGGTCTCAAATCATCTTGAATTTAGAAAAAAAGATTAATGACGGGAGGTTGTATCTTATTGAATTATTGATTGAATATTTTTTCCTATATTAGAAAACTCGATAATAGAGAAAAATATCATTTACTGACAAAATTGTCATTTACTATTTTTTAATTTTATTATTTAATTATTATGTTAATATGTAGGGCTTTGAAATTAATTAAAGCTATTACTATTAAATATTTACTTATTAAGGGTGTAAAAGTAGTTCAATATTAAATGAATATTGGTCAACCAATATTATAAAATGTGTAGATGTTCTGTACTTATAGTTTACTTGAAATAGATTTAATTTTAAGCTCCTAATATTAATAGGATAATATGTATCATGCAATAAACTCTTAATGGAAATACGTATCGTTTAGTCCTAGTATAAAATTACATTTATACCAGTTAATAATTTGTTAGATAAATTTTTTTTTAACTTAAAACAGAAAATAAGTAAATCAATTTTTAGTGGATATTTTAATTAACCAATATTTATATTCATACTTTTATAATAATATAGAATATAGATAAGTAGATATAAATATATAGATAGATTAATAAAATAGACATCATAACTTTTTCTTCGAAAAAGAACCCATATGATACTAATGATTCCCAAATATTAGGGTTTTAGTACAATATTTAATTATAGAAATGTTTAATAGCCAATATTTCTATTGACTTTAAATCTTAGAAAATTAGCAATTATTATCAAAGTTATATTTAAAAAGTGATTATCTTTATAATTCATATTCATGACTTTAAAAACATCTGAAATTTAACACATAATTCAAAATAAAATGTCATATAGTTTTTTTTTTTTTTTGTTAACAAATGTCATATAGTTTAATACAATGATAACTCAGAGTTGAATAATTAATTAATAAAAATTTAAAATAAAAATAAAAAAGACTCCTAAAGATAAAAGAACTCCTCAATTTATGAGTCAATATTTTTACCTATTAAAAGACTCCTAAAGATTAAAAAAGTGATTCAATGTTTAACATCATCAAATTCTTTTCCTTTCTTTATCATATATTTTATTACCTTTTTTTCCGTACATAAGGAAAAAGAAAAATTACTTACATTATTTTTTGATATGTTTTTCTCTTACTGGTTTAGTATTACATGTTTTGCACGTGTGTTTCACATCAATTATTAAAGTTATATATAAGATGAACAAAATTATTAAAAAATAATAATTGACGTTGAAATAAATATTATGTCTAGATGAATACCATATACGATAATAAAAAAGGGCACATGAAAGGAAAAACAAAAGAGACAAACTATCAAACTATACCAAAATATGCAAGAATTGGAGCATTTAATAATATATTTAGTTGGTAATTTTAGAAGTCTAGTAAAAGAAAAGTACATAATTTTCATGTATATATTAGGAGTTTAGCAAACGTATATTTTATAAGTCTAGTAAAAGAAAACTACTTAATTTTTCTTCCCTTTTATTTTAGGAGCCTAGTCAACATTTAAAAAATAATTAAATAATTTATTTTATAAAAGGTATTTAGAGTTGTCCCATTAACTTAGGAATTCAAGTGGTAGTAGATAATTTTTGTCTATTTTCTTGGACTTTTCTAGAGAAAATTTTTGCCTATTTTTGAACCTTTGTTGGCTCTATATATTTTGGACCTTTTTTTTACTCTTTTTTAAATGTTTTTTTAACTATCATGCTGTCTATTTTTTGGGGGGGAAATTACAAAAATACACAATATTTGGAAACTTAATTACAATTATTTCCTACCATTTAAAAAAATTACTAAATTTCCTTTTTTCGCTATTTCACTGATACATAACACACATTTATAAACTATCAGTTAGTTTCATTGATACCTAAAAAAATTAAACAACCAATTAATTACTGATACGTTTTTTAATGTTTTCAATATATTAAAACTGATATAGTCTAATTTTTAATAACTGATACACTCAGATCATCAATAACTCTAAAATTCGCATTGTATCAATGCTGATGTTTATGTATTGATATTTCTTAAAAAATAAGGAATTTTTAGTAATTTCAGAAAAAGTTGGTATATATTTGAGATTATGCATGTAAAGTATAAGATTTCTATAATTTGCCCCCTTTTTTTTTTACCTCTAAAACCTTTTTTCTTTGCCTATTGTTTAAATTTTTTTTGACTATTTTCTAAAATCTAATCTATTTTAATTGAAAATTTATTTTTCAAAATAAAAAAAAATTTCTATTTAATTTTTATTATAATTATTATAGTAAATATATTATATCATTAAAATAATAATATCATGATTGAAGAAAAAAGGTAAGCAGACGATTTTTTCTAAAACAAAATCTTTTAATGAATGACAAAAAATTCAAACATTAAGAACTTTAATACTTCTAACATAAAATATAGTTTAGGACTCCATGATTATTATTTTTTTCCTAAATACTTTTTACAATATATTAGGATTCTTTAATTATTAATTTTTTTAATCATATTATTTAGGACTCTTTAATTAACAATTTTATAAAAAAATAATTCAATAATAATTTGAGAAATAGTAACTCATTAATTAAAAATAAATATATATACAAAAATATAAATTATTGTATGTAGTTTACATTATTAAGTGTAAAGCTAAAAAAGTAAATACATAAAATATTTAAAATAAAAAGTGTACTTAAATAGAAACATAATAACTCACTACCACACTAAGAATTAAGCATAAAATCATGTTGGTATTAATACATAAAAGCACACCGTAAATAATAAGGTAAAAGAAAACGCACTACACTATATGGGCACAATAATATAATTCAATTGTCTGTAACAAATTGACAATAATTAAAAAAACAATTATGGTAAAGAATTGAAATTCATCTACCAAGAGACTAAAAATACTATAGTTTTCTCATTAAATCAAATATTACAATATCAATATAATTACAACTTACTTCTAATAACTTATTTTGTTTTTAAAAAAACTCAAAACCTTAACTAAAGAGGTATTGAGACAAATAAAAGTAGTTAGAAAAGTTACCTCAAATCAGAAGAAAATGTATTCTTCAATCATAGATACTATCATTTATTTCACAAAAAAAAAAATTGCAATTAGCAATTGCCTATCAAGAGAAGACGGTAATTCATTGTTGTAAACTTCAAGAGTATATTAAAATTTTAGAAAACTTACCTCAAATTATGAACAATTTTTTCTCTTTAATTATAGTTCCTATCAAGATTGTAAACATCAAAATCAAATTAAAGATTTAGAAAACTTGCCTCAAATTACAAATAAATTTGTCTCTTCAATCATAAGATATCTCAAGATTTCACAAAAACTTTTCAATTAATAATTACCTATAAAAAATACATGATAGTTTATTTATTTTTAAAAATATACAATTTTTAAAAAAAAACTTACCTCAAATCACAATCAAATTTATCTATTTGAATCATAACTACTATCAAAATTTTTATTTTTACCTAACTTTTTTCCCTGCATATGATAATTTCGAAAGAATCATTTCAACTTAACTAGAGAGAGACAACTATCATTAATTAATTAGTTAGTCAATGAAATCCTAATTTTAAAGTGACTCAAAGCTAAACAAAATATATTTAAAAACTAATAGACATTTAGGTTTTAAAAAAAGTTGACTATTTGATTCAAAAGAAGGGTTTTCTTTTTAAAAAATAGATTTTAGGATGGTTTTGGATTTATTTATTTATTTTGAGAACTTTAGGAAATTGTTTTTTTCTCTCAAAAAATTAAGGGAAAAGTACACAAAATAGACATAGTTTGAAATTATTTATCCTTAATAGATTCAATCCAAACTATTTACCCTAATGGATCCATAACTCAAAATTTACCTTCTTACCCCACTTACCCCTTTTTATTTCGCCTGACGTCATGGTGACGTCAGCATAAATACTATGAAATATACTCTGGTGGTATATATATATATATATCATACCGGTATCATATAAAACGAGCTCAATCCCCTGTGATACTCTGGCAGTATATTGATACCTAATTGGTATCATATAAGATTATGTTTTTCTTAAGAAATAAATAAGAAACAAATAAAAAAATTTATTTAACTCTAAATTAGTAGAAAATATATTCGTTGTGATACTTCGTCGGTATATTTATACCCTATCGATATCGTATAGGACTAGAAAATTACTAAAGTTACAAAATTATTTATTAAACTATAAATTAGTAGAAAATATATTCTTGTGATACTCCCGGTATATTGATATCTTTTCGGTATCATATAATTTTGAGTTCTTTTTTTAATAAATAAAATAATTAAGAGAAAATTATTAAAGTTATAAATTTATTTATTAAATTATAAATTAGTAGAAAATATATACTTTATCGGTATATTGATACCATATCGGTATCATATAAGATTGAGATTAATCCTCTGTGATAACCTGTTGGTATATTGGTATATCATAGAAGAGAGTTGATGTCAGCATGACGTCAACGTGTGAATTTTAATATTAGGAGGGTGAATTTAAATAGTATAAGCGTATATGGATGTAAATAGTTTGTTTTAAAGGAGTACAAGCTTAGTTTTCCCTAAAATTAAATCAACGTGACAATATTATGGAAAGGAGTACAAACTTAATTTTCCCTAAAATTAAATCAACGTGAAAATATTATGGGGTCTTTTTTCTTGAGGCGGGGGGAGGGGGGGGGGGGGGAGGTTGGTTTTTTAATTTATAAACAAAGTTCGCCCTAATATATTTTTCTTTATAGCACAGAATTTAGGACTCTTTTTAATTTTAAATATTATAATTTAATAATATAATAATTCAGGAAATAAGTGAAAAGACTATTTTGTCTAAAGTGAAGTCTTTTAACGAAGAGCAAAAAGTTCAAACAATATTTATAAGGTTTTCACACTTTATAGTGTGTATTTAATATAGTGTGTATATGTGTGTATATATATAAATGAAAAGTTGGGGTGTGCAAAAATCGAACCGATCGATAAATCGAACCAATAAAAATGTTATTGGTTTATTGTTATTGGGTTATTAGGTTATCGGATTTTTAGTGGTTTTTAAAAAAAAAATTGTTGGGTTATCGGTTCAATATCATATTTTAATATTGGGTCATTGGGTAAACCGGTCACTATAACAATACTTTATCTATTTTAATTTTTACAATAATTAAGTGATTAGTTATCTACTTTAGTATTTTAGTTTGTAATTAACTAATTATAATTTTTGAATCAATAATGTATAAAAATCGAACCAAATCTTCTGATGCAGACTCCCAATAAAAAGAGGATTTTGTGTAGAAGACGATTGGGATATATGTTGGATGATATTTGCCCGAACCAGAACTCCTAAAAATTGCATAACTTCAAGTTGTGTGAATTAAGGAGTTTGTCTCCAACTCAAACACTTTTTCCTAATCCTAAAAAGTGTTTGTGTGTAACTAATTTTCTTCCACTTGTTATTATATATATATAAATAAATATATGTAGAAGACCTCTACTAAGAGATAGAAGAAATCAAAGCATCAATTCAAGTGTGCCTGTCACAATGTTTTCTTTTCTAGTTTTTTGTATTAAAATTGTTATTATATGGTACCTAGTTAGACTGCTCTTAAAAATATTATGTAGGTATTTGCATCCTGAGGAACCTACCTTCAATTTAGGGGTAATTTGGATGGGTCGCAACCCTCCAAATATTTATTATTTTTGTAATTGTATGAGTCGCTATAGTCCAGTGATTTTAGGAGATAGGTAATTTGAATTAATTCTTTTAATGAAATTTTGATTAAATTCTAAAGATATTTTCCGTTCTTTATTCTGCAATCTACTCATGAGAAATAGATAAAAAATATGATATAATCTAATTTTATTCACCCCATTAATTTGGTGATTCCCTTTTAGGACAATCTCTGTGTGACACATTTAATGTTGCATATCCACATCCATTCCTTTTCACAGTGAATCATACTATATGGGTTAGGTTCTTTTCACATCTGAATCATGTACAGGTTTGGGCCACTGCCACTTTGAATGTATAAATTTATTTATTTTTTAAAGAAATATATGATTTAAATAAATTATTATTTTAAAATTATAAATGATAGTTGGAGGTGATGGTGTATTGATGAGCGAGGGTGATTGTGGCTGTCAATTGAGAATTATGTTGATTGATGGTGGTGGTTTTGAATAGTAGTTATTTAGTGGAGATGATGACTGAGTTTTAAGAGATCCTGTATACTCTAAGTGCCTAATTGCGTAACAGATATTACATAAATTATGTGGTAAATTCTTTAGTTAATATTATTAACCCTTATAATTCTTTAATGATAATTAATAGTTTCATTATCTATAGAAATAAGAAGATTGGGAGTAACTCAAATAACAAGTTGCAATATGACATATTTAGCTATATTATGTGCTAATTTTTTCAAAAATTACATAGTAAAATTTTATTTCTTCAATTATCATTGGTCGTCATGTTTTTGTCATATATCTCAAAATTATCATATTTAATTGTTTAGAACTACTTGAAAGTAATTTTATTTTTATTCATGATTGGATGATATTTTTATTATAATACTAATAAGTTTTAATGACTATTTTCTTTTAGGAGGGTAAATTGTATAGTATGTTAGTAATATATTTTTAGAAATAATATTTTATTATTATTTAGGAGGTTACATTATTTATATTTGTAAAATTATGTTGGAAGTTTTATTTTCTATGAGTTTTCTTAGTCATGTTTGTAATTATTTTTAACCATTGATGTATTTTTATAACTTTGTGCTATTATATTATTTGACTATATTAAAAGTTAAAAATTTAAAATCAATGGGGCTAACACCCCATGTCTCGGGGGCTTGCATCTCGTCGTTATTGACAATAGTGAATACTTGTGGTTGTTGATTGTGGTAGTTGTGGTGACAACTAATAATAGTGGTTGATCATATATATTGGATGACAAATATGGTGATTGTCGTTAGTGATTGATTAATAGTAATGGTGGTTGAAGAGGATGATTATAAATATTATTTAATGATAGTGACAATTGATTATGATGATTTGTGGTGATATGATTGTGACTAACGATGATAGTTATAAGTAGTTGATAAAACAGTAAAAATGAATGTGTATTGAATTTAATGTAAACTATAGAGAAAGTTTTTTTTTTTTACAGCCAATGTGAATATTACTATTAACAACCACATATAAACTAAGAACAATAATCTTCACTTTCGTTTTCGTAAGGAAGCAGTAAAGAATAGCCTCGGAGAATTCACATCTAATTACATAATTTCTACCAAAAACTTCTATACCTATATGCTCTCTTCGTACTTTTTTTTGTACTAGTTTCTGGGAACGTGCGTTGCACGTTCTATGACAATGCGATAGTATATTTTCAATCTACTAAGAAGTATGTAAAACTAAACAAGATAATATAATCTCTAACTATAGGAAAATTTTTACTCTAACATGAATTGCATGTAAGTACTCTTAACAGAATTATCAGACTGGAAAAAATGTATGTTTCAGTAATTGAATTTTGTCTATTCACATGATTATATAAGGAAATTAAAATATATTTTTCTCTTGCTATATATTTT
>JBCEWC010003753.1:0-29230 GCA_038996855.1 Solanum aculeatissimum
TTCTTCAGAGTGAATCACTTGGTATTCATCCACTTCATCACTAGGAAGTGCAGGGTCTGAGTTGAGAGTACATTCCTGAAAATTCAAACCTGGAGTGGTGTTCTGGGAGTGAGTATCTCCTTTAGAATGGTCATCCTGCCTTTCTATTCTTTTCTCAATTTTCTTTTTGGTTGGATCTTGTATTTTCTCCTTAGGTTCTGCAGTCATGATGTCCATTTCAAGCCCAGTAAGTTTTACAGAGTTGTTCTGCTGCTACACCATTCTCTTTTTAATAGTATCCCTTCTTTTTTTGCTTAGCTTGTTCCTTTTTTGCCCATTCCCAGTGGAACTGCTACTAGCCATAGATTCCAGATCTTTAGCCATAGCTCCCTTATTAGTCTTGAGCATAGGGGCAGCAGAGGCTCTAAAGTCAAGCCTAGGGTTAGTACAAACCTCATGCAAAACATGAGTCAGGTTCCCCTTCCTGCAGATTAGTAGGGTATCCCTCCACTCCATCCATACCTCCAGTACCACCTAGGGGGGATAGGGAAGGGGATTGTATAACATTTATATCAAGGGGGATGAGAGGATGGTCTAGAGGATCTATTCCATCCTTCTCATGGGAAGATAAGTCAATACCTTGTCTCTTTTTGATGGGCAGGTGTTGTTCTGCATGCCTTTCACTTTGTTGTTTATGTATGTCTCCTCCATGCATGGAATTCTGGTTTGTCCCTTTTTTCCCATTTTGTTTTTGTTTTCCTTTATACCCTTTTGTATCATTGTTGTGAGTACCTTCTTTGCTTGCTTCCCTTCCTGTAATTTGGTTAGTGGGCTGATCTTGACCATCAAGATCAGTATAATATGATGACAATTCAATACCAGAAAACTTACCTGAAGATCTTCTGTCAATCTGTTGGTCATCCTTGTTCTGTTGGCTCTGAGTGTGTTCTTGCTTTTCCTCAAGTTGTCCCTGGTTCATAGATTTCTTGTGATTCTTTCTACCCTGGATCTGCCATTGACCTTTTTTCTATCTACCATTCTTTTCTTGTCCTATGTTCCTTGTATCCTTTTCAGCATTTGGCTTATCATTCCACTTGTTGTCCTTTTCTTTATGGGATTCCTTATTTCCATCTTGGGCTTTGCTTTTTTTATATGTTTCCATTTCTTTCCTATTTTTGTACTCTTCATCCCTTTTTTTTATGGTGCAGACATGTTCCATGTGGCCTTGGTGCTTATAGTATAGACAGTAATCAGGTATACTCTCATATTGAATTAACTGCCACCTTCCTATGGTTAAATCCCTTTCATCAAATCCCATCCATACATGAGATGGTCTCTCCTTGGTAATGTCAATTTGGAGTTTTACTTGGCCATACTTCCTCTAGTCTTTTGGATTGAAGAAGTGTCCAGGTATAGGACCTTACCAATAGGGGCCAGCAGGGTGGTAACAAAGGCTTTGTTGTAGAAATGCCAAGGTAGCTCAGGAAGGGTTACCCAAATAGGTACAATATATGTCTCCTCCTCAGGTTTGAAGGTAAGGGTCCAGGTTTGTATCCTCATAAGTTGTCCTTCTATGTGCATTTTGGTTCTTGGTACAGACAGTAACATAGTTAGTCTCATTATCCAAGTCTATATACACATGTCTAGCATTGAAGTGAGCTATTTTAATATCTCCTATCAGCTGAGTCTGTAAAATGAAGTTCTTCCTAATTATCTCCACTTTAGGCATGGTGTTACTGAACTTCCCAATCAAGGTGTATCTACAGGATTCAGTTAATCTTTGCATGTAATCTTCCTTATTGTATATCACAGCAGGAAGGCCTTGTTTGGAGGTATACTTAGGCTGCTCTATTTCAATATGCCTTTCCTATTGAGCCATATTGAGCCTTAGCTTGGTAGCAAAGGTTTGAACCACTGTGTAAGGGGAAGGTTCTGGTGTCTGCCCTTTCTTACCATCCCCTTGATTACCTGTGGCGGGAGGTTATCCAATTATATTCTGGGGGTGAACGTTGTTCAATAATTCAGGAGGATTCCCTTGGTGTTTGGGAGCAATCCTATCAAAATTATTGGATATCTTAGGGAAACGGTTAGGATTTCTACTCGTTTGTATCTGAGTTTCCTCCCCCTTTCCTTTAGCAGTCTGGTGATCCCTATTGGTATCCTTTCTTAAGCTATGAGTCACATTTCCAGAATTGGTGTCTATGTTTTGACTAGAGTCCATCTTGGTATCTAGAGAAACATTATTCACAGTTATAATATGATTTTGAGAAGTATTAGGGAGCAAACCATGTTCCTCCGGTGACTGTTGTTGTTGAATCCCTTTTGCCCTCTCCTCTATGGACTCCGGTCTAGACTCCTTGCTAGGGCTCATGTCAGGAGTGTTCTTCTTCGGTTACAGCCGCATTTGTTCTTGTTGTTTGTCCATCTTCTCCAAGTTCTCCTCTCGCGGGGTCTGAGCTAAGGTGTATGTTTCCCCTGCTAACATTGTCCTTGCGTTTGTTGTGTTCCTGTGAATTTGAAGGAAGAACATCAATCGTGCCTAATTCATCCACTCTTGATGATCCAGCGACCGCTTCACATGGATTGTGGATTGATGAATTAGGAGTAGTAATAGTGTGGTCACTCGTCAGATTAGGCTTATCAATGTGTAAAGTTTCTGGTTGGCTTAAATTCGGCAGTCGGTTACCGTCCGTCGGTGCCTCACTCATCATCAGTGAGGCTCTATTACCGTTAGGTTACCGTTAGAGCTAGAGAGAGTTGAGAGAATAATTTTAGAGAGAGAAGCGGTTTTTCAATAGGATTGAGGTTTGAAGAGTGTTGGAATGAACAAGAATTGAAGAGTGTTAGAATGGATGAAAGGGGATTAGGATTTGATTTAGGGGAGTTAGGAGACTTTAAAAAGCCTAAAAGGGGCATAAGATCTAATTAAATTATGAATTAACTATTAATGAAATGGACTAGATCACTGAACACAGTGGCTCACGGAAGGCACACAGTGGCCGTCCAGAGGCTCACGGACCGTGAGCCTGTCCGTGAGACCTCACTTGGTCTCGGTTTCAACTTGAACTCTTGAGGGACTTTCTGGATCACTTCACGAGGGGCCTTATGGACTGTGTAGCTTCACACAGAACGTGTACTAGTCCGTGGAGCATCACTTGGTCCGGGGTCCAACCCCAAACCTTGGCAAACTTTCTGGATCAACTCACGGGCCGTGAAGGGTCACATGGACCATGAGGTGGTCTGTGGAACCATACTTGGTCCATGGATTCACCCCCAACCTTTTGAAGCACACTGGACTAACCCACGAGCACCCCCACAGACCGTGGACCACCAAACGGTTTGTGGTCCCATCCTTAGACCTTATTCCAGAACCCCTTTCTAGCGTACTTCCCATCACGGGCAATCTCACTGCCAGGGTCGTAACGTTTACATACAAACTTTGAATTTAGTTAAACCTATTGTGTTGTGAAGATAACTCAAAGAGATTCTATTTGATATATAATATCCCACACAGTTCATCCCATACCAAAAGATATGGCCTCTGAAAATCAGTGCTGCCTAAACGGCCTTACAACCTTCCACCGAAATGATTCCCTTGAATCAGGCCACTTAAATACAACCCATGGCTACCAAAATTTGACCATGACCATTTCAATACTAACCTTGACCAACCATTACGAATTTAAAAAAATTTCGGATCGTTACAGGAATGAAGGTCAATCTTTAAGAAGTGACTAGCCCTTTGGAATTTGAGCAAATAAGTCATCTATCAATGGTAGGGGGATAATTGTTCTTCATGATGACTTTATTAAGTTGCTGGTAGGTGATGCACATTCTAAGTGAGCTATCTTTCTTTCTCACAAATAACACCAGTGCACACCAAGGTGACTTTTTAGGAATAATGAACCCCTTCTATAATAGATCCTTCAACATCGTCGGGCCATATAATAAGGGGGAATAAATATAGGTTGAGTATCGAGAAGGAGGTCTATACTAAAGTCTATTTCCTTTTCGGGAGAAACACCAAGAAGTTCATCACAAAAGACCTCAAGAAACTCATTGACCACTAGAACCAACTCAATAGGAGGGACTTTAGACTCAACATCTCTAACCCTTATAAGATGATAAATGCAACCCTTATAAATAATTCCCGAGGCTTAAGACAAGAGATAAACCTACCCTTAACCATAGAATCATGACCTTCCCATCTAGAACGGGCTAATTATGAAATTTAAACTTAACCTTGGTGGTTCTACAATCAATAGAAGCATGATATGCACGTAACCAATCCATTCAAAGAATGATGTCAAAACCTACCACGTTAAGTTCAAAAAAATCACAAGGCAAGACTTTATGCAATGTGGAAACGGGACAACCCCCATAGACTCTTTTAGCAACTATAGACTCATCAATGAGGGTAGACAACTCAAAGGGTTCACATAACAATTTGGGACACATATGAAGTCTATTAGCAACAAAAGAAGTAATGAAAGAGAGAGTGACACCTAGATCCAATAAAGCATACGCATCAAAATCATAGATCTTTAACATACCAATAACAACATCGAGCACCTCATCCACCCCCTTACCTCTCTTGAAGAGAATAAAAGCGATTGTGATGTGGAGAATCCTCTTGTTGACCACCTTGTGCCTTTTGATCACCATGGGCACCTTGTCCTTGAGGACGACCATCTCTACCCTTGTTTGGACAATTTGTAATCATGTGACCCATTTTTCCACACCCAAAGCAAGCACCCACATCTCTATAGCATCTACCACCATGATTTTTAATATATCTTCCACACTTAAGAATAATTTGACCACCATTACCACCTTGAGCTTTAGGGTTAGGCATCCTATCATTAGCAAATCTTTGATTTTGAGAATTGGATGACCCTTGGCCTTGAAATTTGTTGCCTTGTTGAAATCAACCACCCTTGATACCTTGGAAACCACCATCATATTGAGCCCTCTTGGAATCTCCACTCTTTCTCTTCCTAAGCTTCTCCCTTTCAAGTTGTTCAACATAATTGAGCCGAGACAAGTCCATATCATCAACAAGCATGGCAGTACGACATTCCTTATTAATCAAATCAGATACTCCTGACACAAACTTATTCATTGTCACCCTAGAACCAATAACCAAGTGAGGAGAATATTTGGATAGCTTGTTGAACGTTAGGGTTAATTCATGTATCTTAACTTTTTATTGATCACCTCTTAATTAACCTTACCATATCCCTAATTAAAAAAATTGATGTACTAATTATCATCCTCTAAATCACCAAAATTGCTTATCATCATATTCAAGATGCACGTATAAAAAAAAATTCAAATATTATCTCATAGTTTTATAACCCAAGTCAATGATACATAACACTATCACCATAATTAAAGCAAAACAAATAAAATCACATGACTTTAAATTCAATTCTCTACTTCCTCGAATGATACATTTTTTACCTTTATCATTAGAGTGAATGTCTCTACATCTCACGAATTTATTCATTTATGACTCTAGCTCCTTTCAATTATATTGAAGTAGTATCTCAACACATTCTACATCTTTTCTTATGATCACGTTACTCATTAAATAGTAGCAATCGTAACATTTGATACTTGCAAATTGTGTTTACCATACTGAATTCACTCAAACAAAAATCCTTATTGTATGATTGCATCTTGATCATAATTCATCATCAACTCTTATTACCATTATGCTCGCTAGTCGTTGCCATCATCTCAAGGTTAACTTCATCATTGATATGACACTTAAACCTATTATATCAGTCAAATTTAATGGACTAACTTGATTTTTGATACAATTTCTTACTAAAATTCTCAATTGACTTTGCACAAATATACTCGCTGAGACTTTCCTTACTCATAAGCTTATCATTTTGACATTATCCACTTAACATTTTGATATTGTACCACTCTCTGGGATCTTATTATGGATCAATAGTCCTCATTCAGAATTTTTCGAATACACCTCACAACCTAAATGCATTAATTGTACTAAAGATCCACCACTAAAATCTTTCTTATAAATAATGTTTAACCCAAGCATCCAGAGAAACAAACTAGTTGATTTCCTAAATACGAATGCAATATCAAATCTTATTAAATGAGTCTGTGATACACTAATAACCCTTTAAGTAGTTAGTATTCGAACTTCTACATATTCATTTTCATATACCACTAATACTATATCATGAAAGTCCATTAGATCTACCACTAGGACTCATCGTACCTACCAAGAAAGTTATACAAACTAGCTTGCACACATCTGCCCATCAAATAGCTACAAAACATTATCCAATCCATAATGATTCTAGCCTAAGTAATACACATGTTTTTCATAAATTCAGTGGTTAGCAAAAGTAACACACTCTATAACTCTATCCAAGTAAGCATCGGTATCGTTGTGATGGTTGTATCATGATCCTCCCTAGTATTCACTCAATCTATGAAACCATATTAGAGATTCTGATATCAATTTGGACAACATCATTCTTATCATTATGTAAGAAATCCATACATATTATGACACTTTAGTAATAGTAGTTTGCAGATTTACAAAATTCATTATCTAGCTATCTCTTTAACATTTCACCTTTAATTGTCGAACTACTTCCGAAATCGTATATACTACATCAATATTGTTTGTGTTTCTGGATGACTAATCTCAAAAAGAATAACGCATTCATGAAATTTCTCAATTCACTGTTTGACCTCATCACTCAAATATCCTCAAAGGGCATCATCGAGTCATCACCTTGCTCAATTTTTTCTAATTATAAAATATTTTAAATATGATCACACATCTTTTTTTATATGTATATTAATTACACTTTAGTATCAAATTTAATATTTAAGTCATATACAACCCATTAACTACTCACATAAGGAAACAAGTATGAACCATCTCTATAAGTGAGAGAGAATGAAATTAAGCGATAAGAATAACACCGAATTAATAACGCATGATGGAGAAAGAATAAACAAAAGAAAGTTTCCTAATAGTCTCTATAGCCTCTCGAAGATAAATATAGACGTCTCCATACCGATCCTCGAGACTCTACTAAACTCGACTTGTACACACGTGAGACCTATGAACCTGGCTCTGATATCATCTGTCACGATCCAAAAATGGATGTGATGGCACTCGTCTTATCCCACCAAGACAAGTCAGCCTAAAATTCAATTATAATAATAAAATGTGGACGGATAATACAAAATGAAAATTTTAACTGTGAATAATAAGTCAACATAATTAAAATCTCCCAAAACCTGGTTATCACGTGCACAAGCCTCTAATGTGTTATAATAGATTTAAAAGAAAATACAAGTCTCAAATGATGTTGTCTCTAAAGTTGAACAAGATCATAAATAGGAGGATGAGATTCGCTAAGATGACAAGTACCTACCTCACTAATCTCCACATAAGGCCTCGAATAAGAAGAGAAAAGAGAGTATCACGAAGATCCGAGAGCATAACCTATAAAAAATGTAGAAGCAAGGGGTAAGTACCAACCATACGGTACCCAACAAGCGAACTCCTAAATACAAAGTCAAGTAATACAAAATGCGGGCACTCCCAACTCTCTAACCGAACCTCCATAACTATGATTTGCATAAAAATCAACCCAACCTAACAATTCACAATGTACATAGCATATAACTCCATAAAAACACACTAATGATTATAAATCAACAACACAAGGATCAAGTTCATCCATCACAAGTTCCACAAAAAGGCACTCACCACTTCCTAATGATAAGATGGGCAATGCAATGCAATGCAATGTCAAGTATAATGATGCATGTCTGACCTAGTGATACACACTCCTTGTCTCTCAGTCCAGGATCCATGGGGGACTTATTAGTTCATACATCATTCACGGCGTGTGACATGACCCTCAAAACATAGTATTTATTACAGCGTGCAACACGACCCTCGAATTATAGTATCCATCGCGATATGTGACACGTCCCTCGAAATGGTACATCCTCTTTAGTTTTTTATTTTTCCTCAATTCACATAACCTTTGTCACAATCTTGTCTTAGAATCAATGCAATTAGACATGTTCATATACAAAATGAAGAGATGAACATTTTTCTAATGATGCACAATTTACAATAACACAATCATGATACCATATCAACAATACATTAATAAACCTTTCTGATCATTCTTGACATATCACATATCAATATATAAATAAATTGTCTTTTATTATTTTTTTTCATCATCAGGATTATTCAACAAGCACAAGTCAATCTATCACCAAGTCCTATTACTTTAACCACAACAACAGAAAAATATGTGTATAAATACTTAACAAGAGTCAAGAAATTTGCTTGCCTCAATTAATCAAATAGTCATGTCACGACCCAAAGGTGGGGCCTAGATTTGACAAGGTGAAAGAGAACCCGAAGGTCCTCAATCAAGTCATCATAGCATCATCACACATATCATCAGTTCAGAAGCGCGGAAAAGTAAACACATAACACATAATTCTAAGGAAAATGCGGCTTTGGAATCAAAATATGGGGATATTACTGGGAATGGGATGAGCATGAATCACATAGCACATAGCAAGAATTTCTAAGGGGTGGGTAAGTAGGACTCAAGCTATGGGGACACTCCAGGGTTATGGGACTTTCCACATAGGCACATTTCCAACATTTACAATCTCATAAACATAAACATAAACATAAGCATAATCGAAACATCATTTCCTTAGCATAATTCCAATAGTCATAATAATCCAATATAAGCATAATACAATGTGCAAGAGTATAGTGTGTCCAACATTGCCTCTACATAGGAAGAGTGGGGCCTCGACATAGTTTGGGGCTCACCCTCAATACATGAAATAAGAAAGTAAACAATACAAGGGAGAGGAAAGTAGATATTTCCCTTGGACAAAGGGCTCACCACAAGAAAATAGCTTCAAGAGAATCACTCGTTGTGCAAAGGTAGATAGAGGTCATCGTCGGTACCTACATGGTTAGAACATGTAGACAAGCATATGGGTTAGCACAATAAAGTACTAAGTATGCGGGCATGCAAATACACATGCACATGAACCTATAACAACCTACATGGCAAGGACACTTACATAGAAGGGAATATAAGAAGGGACAATATAACAATATGTCATGATAATCATGATGCATGAAATGTCATAATGCTTATAATATAGAGGGAAAAGTCCCATAACCCCGGTGTGCCCCCATAGCTTGTGTCCTACTTACCCGCCTCTTAGAAATACTTGCTATGTGTTATGTGATTCATGCTCATCCCATTCCTGCCAACATCCCCATAGCTTGAGTCCAAAGCCTCATTTTCCTTAGAATTATGTGTTATGTGTTTACCTTTCCGCGCTTCCGAACCGATGATGTGTGTGATGATGCTATAATGGCTTGATCGAGGACCTTGGGGTTCTCCTTCGCCATGTCACATCAAGGCCCCACCTTCGGATCGTGACAAATCACTCCGAAACTTGAGCCTTTCATAATACTTTTGGATGGTCAAAATCTATTCAAATACATAATATACATAAGAATATGAATCTAATGACACCCATATTGTTATATTTATTTTACGGTTCAAAAATCGGGTCAAAAAGTCACCCTGAGCTCTCGAATTCGAATCTAAAAATTTCTTTTAAAGTATGTTTATCCATAATAAAATAAACTTGTACGTCAAATTTCAACAAATATGGATTGCTATTTGATCCCCAAATCAAGATTTTATTATAAGAACCATAGGACTATATTCTCTTAATTTAATATAAATTGTACACGGTTCTACTCTAAAAATCTATTCATAATCATGTAAAAACTTAATAGAAAGGACGGTAATAATTACCTTGATGATTTAGGATGAAAATTCTAAATTTTCTTCTCTTTTTTTTCTTTATTTTCTCTCCGCGCGTTTTTTTCTTTTTGACGTTGTCATTCTTTTCTTCGTCAATTTCTAAACTTTTGTTTTTGTTTTGATGTTGAGGGGCGTTCTGCCCCTCTTTATTACTCCTATTTTGTTTTTCTTTTGTGACTTATTATTTTACAATTTTTATATACTAAAAGTGATAAATCCTATTGACCTATTTTTAATAAATATGGAATAAATAATACAGAATTAACTAAATTATTAATTTAATCCATCAATTAGATTATTTATCTAAAATTATCCCTCAAATTAAATAACCGTAGTTACCGAATAGTTCAAAATTATCAATTTAATTTACGAAAAGGATCTTTTATGAAAAAGTGTGGACTTATTCTCAAAATGACTGTAACAACCCAGAATTTTGAAAACCTTGTGAAGATGGTTAGCTCTTATTTTGAACTTATTTTGGTTGGTTAATGATCTCCATGAGTCTCTCTTAAGTGTCCATGTTCAAAGAAATCTCATTGGTTAAGTTTTGCATGAAGTTTTGTGGAAGCACTGACTTTAAATGGTCATACCTCCTAGCACAAGTAGAACTGGGTGCGTCATGACCTATCAAATTGAAGATCTTTGAGTTATCTTTCCAACGCACTTATTTTCACTTGATTTGGAGTTCGGGTGAAAAGGTTATGACCGTTTTAGTAGGACTGCCAGTACAAGGATTTAATCTGAAAATTGGCGTAGGCAAGTTACCAGGGGACCCGATACGGACCGTGTGACCTCTCCCGGTACGTGAGGATGCACTTGGGTGATGATTGTTTCCAAAAAACTTGGTTTTAAGTGTGGAAAAACCTTAAGGTGGACCTTGGCCTTGTATGTGTAGAGTATTTGGCCTTAAATTGGAGTTTTAGACCAAGACGTCCATCACATGAATCCCACACGGCTCGTATGACAGTTCACTGGCCTTGTGATGGATCATGAGTGGAGACTTAGCATTGAAAATCATATTTTGGCCAATACACTTCACACACTACCCCTTCACGGGCTGTGTGACATCAAACGATTCATGAAGTGGTTTGTTTGGGCGTTGAAGTGAAACATTTTCTAACTATAGAATCTCACATGGACTGTTGAAAGGGTAAACTTTAACTGGTCATATCTCTTAGCAAAAGAAGAATTGGGTGGCCTATTATTTATCCAATTACAGCTCCTTGAGTTACCTTTCCAATAAAACTAGTTTCACTCAATTCTGAGTTCAGAGTAAGAAATTATGCTCATTTTTGTAGGGATTACCTGTGCTGAGTCAGTGAGCCTCACGACCCGTGAAGAGGCTCAGGACCCGTGAAACTGACCGTAGGGATCTCAGAATAAAATTTCAAGTTGCGTTTTATTGAGGTATTTTTTATAATTTGATTCATTCTCAAGGTTTTTTATGACCTTTTAACCTATCCTAAGCCCAAAATCAGATTATCCACTCTCACTCACTCTCATTCCTCATTCAAACTCTCAAATTCAAATCCTAAAAAAATACTCTCTACAAGTCTTGTGGTTGAAGATTCAATTGGGGATTTAAGGAGGGTCTTCTTCTTCTCAATTCAATTCCTTCTTCATTCTTCTTGGTTATCAAGGTATGTGAGAATTTATTCATAGCTCCTTTCAACCATGAAACCCCAAATTAATTTCTTCTATTGATTTCTATGAAATTATGCTTACTTTATATATGGATCTTTAAATCTATTGTTGATTTGATTAAATTGAAGTATGGGCTATATTTAATTGTTGATTTTAAAGTGAATTAAGCCCTAATTTATTGAATTCCATTGATTTTATGAAGGTTCAATTATGCATGTCCCCTTACTCTTTAAATCTATGCATGGGTAATGTTAATTGAGATTTAATTATTGATTTAACTTTGAATTTCATATGGATTCTTCTTATTATGAATTTGATTTATAAATTCTAATTTCTCATGCTACTCTCATCATCATTCATGACATTTGTATTCATAAGCATGGATTTTATAAAGCTTTTGATGTGGGCTAAGTCCCAAATATGTTTATGACTATGATTTTGAATAAGTATGGATTATGACAAAAATGTGATCACATAATGTCTATGATTTGACTCTTTGAGCAAATATGGGTGTTTACACCAATATGACTGATTTGAATGGAGCTACTCCTATGCATGAAGTATGACATAAAAACGTATTTGGCTCTGTAGCCCAATGAAGCATGATTATGAAATGTGTTTCACTTTTTAGTCACGTACGCATGAAAGTGAAGAAAGTGATTTGGCCTTTAAGCCCAATTATGCATGGTTATGATTTCAAAGTACTTGTCCTCTTTTCATAAGCATGTATATGTATATATATATATATATATATGTATTCTTGTGGGATGATAACTTAGCACCGAATGGGATTAGAGTAGTAAGTGGGTTATCCCCAAGGGTCCCACTTCATTCTCTCAAACTATATGCCAAAAATAAGTTCATGTTATGTTTTCGAAATGGGTGGTGTTCTCGTAAGGTATAATTATGGTATGTTATGGAAATCCCTTCCGAAATGGGTGTTGTTCCTGTAAGGTAAGGTACTCTCCGAAATGGGTGGTGTTCCCATAAGGTATTATGTTATGTTATGAAAATCCTTTCCGAAAAGGGTGGTGTTCCCATAAGGTGAGGCTATTTCTCCGAAATGGGTGGTGTTCCCGTAAGGAGGAGTAAGGTCTACCTTTGGCAAGTAGATCACTCTTTCTTCCGATGTAGGGTGAACATTAGGATTCCAAGTTGTAGCTCACTTGGCTTTATATGTCGATTGAGGTTACATCCCCCCTATGACTATGATACTATCGCATTCATGCATCATGGATTTCATGCCATATTGGTATATTATCCTTTCTTATAATCTTCTTTCTATATATGTGCCCTTGTCATCTAGTATCGATCTATAGGTTGATCATGTTCATATACATTGCATGCCCGCATACTTAGTGCATTATATGTACTAACCCATACTCTTTATCTACATGATCTAACCATGTAGGGACCAGAGACGGTATCTATCTACCCCTTGACGGTTGATTTGGATCTTTGAGTATCACTAGTGGTGAGTCCTATGTTCCAAGGACAACATCCACCTTCCATCTACCTTTATATATGTTGCTTATTTATTTACTTTGAGGGTGATTCCAGGACATGTCTTGGCCCCATCCCATTCTAGATTAGAGGCGTTGTTAGACATCACAAAGACTTTCGTACGATTATGTTATGTGATTACTTGAGATGATTTGGCTAGGTAATATGTATGAAATAGATGGTTATGCTTATGCTATTATGATATGTTTAATGAGTATGTGCTTATCTGGAAAGTTCCAAGTCCCTTCTTGTAGCGTGAGTCATACTTACCTGCCCCTTAGAACGTACTTGTTATGTGCTATGTGATTCATGCAAATTCTTTTTCCCATGACATCCCCATAGCTTGAGTCTAAAGCCCCGTAATCCCTTAGAATTATGTGTTTCTTGTTAAATTACGCGCTTCTGAACCAATGATGTGTAAATTGATGCTAAGATGGCTTGTTTGAGGACTCTCGGGTTGTCATTCTTCATGTCACATCTAGACCCTACTCCCGGGTCGTGACAATGACCTAACAGGTCATTACAATATATGATAGGGAAAAGGGTCAAAAATGTCTTTGTACTATCAGAAAGGGTAAAAAATGTCCTTCGTTTATACTTTAGGTCATTTATGCTCTTGTATTATCAAATATGGGTCAAAAATGTCCAGATACTAATGGAAAAGGGTAAAAAATGCCCTTGTTTTATACTTTGGTCCAAAAATGCCCTTGTCAATGATACTTTTGTCCAAAAATGCTTTTATTGTTACCAAATGGGTTAGAAATGTCCTTTAAATGAATGTATATATATTTTTTCTTTTTTGACATATTGTATTCCTAATAAAAATATTATTTTTAAAGAATTCTTTTCTTATTTTTTTTAAAAAATCACATTAACTAATAAAAATGTAAGAAAATAATTATTTTCTTAATCTCATTTTATCAATTAAAGTAGAATATCATACCCCTGTAACAAATAATATATGTCATAAATATAAGATCATAATAAACCAAATATTATTTTTTGTTTAGATAACAATAAAAATAGTAATTATAATAAAGCAAAAAAAATATTTTTTAAAATTTTTTTCTCGAATTGAAGTAGGAGAAATATTTACTAATTTTTAAAAATATTGTAAGAAAAAAAAAATCATGTGTTTAAAAATAAAATAAATAATAAATTTATTTGTAAAAGGGCATTTTTGACCCATTAAATAACAATAAGAGAATTTTTGGACCAAAGTATTGACGATAAAGACTTTTTTGGACCAAACTATAAATGAAGGGCATTTATAGTGTTCTTTTTAATTAGTAAATATTTATCCTACTCAATTCAAGAAAAAATTTAAAAAAATAATTTTTTTTGCTTTATTATAATTACTATTTTTATTGTTATCTAAATAAAAATTAATGTTGGGTTTACTATGATTTTATGTTTATAACATATATTATTTGCTACAGGGGTATGATGTTCTATTTTAATTGATAAAATGAGATTAAAAAAATAATTATTTTCTTACATTTTTATTAGTTAATGTTATTTAAAAAAAAAATAAGAAAAGAATTTTTTTTAAAATAATATTTTTATTAGGAATACAATATATTTAAAAAGAAAATATATATATACATTCATTTAAAGAAAGACATTTCTGACCCATTTGATAACAATAAATGAATTTTTGGACCAAAGTATCATTGACAAGAACATTTTTGGGTCAAAGTATAAATCAAGGGCATTTTGACTCTTTTCATCTGTATCAAAATATTTTTAACTCATTTCTGATAGTACAAGAACATAAATGACTCAAAATATAAACGAAGAACATTTTTTATCCTTTCTGATAATATAAGGGTATTTTTTTATCCTTTTCCCATTTTAGAAACACATGACACAATCATAAAATGCATAGTATACACATACCTTAACTAAGATAAAAATTTATTTTTAACAATAAATAACTAAAATTTACAAAAAAATTAAATTTGGCAAAGAGTATTTTTATAAACTAACAATTTATTCTTATAAATTATATGATGAATAATATTTTAAATATATCAAACCAAATAAATAATAAAAATTATTTTCAATATAACTTATTCAAGCATAACTTATATACCAACCAAACGATTTAGTATCTTGCCAATGCATCAAAAAGGGGAGACTTCGGTCAAGAGGCGACTGCGAGTCTAGAAGCTTCTTACTAGTTAGGGGCGTAAAACGTTGTGGAAGATAATTTATCGCCCAAGCTAAAAATAAAACCCTAGATTATTACTCTTTACAACTCCCCACTTCTTTTCGCTAAGCTAAGCAACAGCAATTCACCGGAAAATATGTCAGGCTTGAGGTTCGTCGCTGAAAGAACCGGTGACGGCGCCGACGTCGGCGCCGGACGGCCATTCCTCGACACCGACAACGGCGAGGAACTCATGCATGTTCAGCCTGGAACTGCCCTAGTCCTTGGCAGCCGCCCTCCTGAGTGTCCTGGCACTCTTTATATCACCACCAAGTAACGTTACGGACTTCAATTTATTTTGTTTTTTGTTCATGTATCTTGCTTATTTGGTAATCAGCCGTGGAGTTTCAGTTTTGTAATTCGTTAAATATCACCAGGCAAGTGGTGTGGCTAAGCGATACAGATGGGAGTAAAGGTTATGCAGTTGATTTTCTGTCTGTTTCACTTCATGCTGTCTCTAGAGACCCCGAGGCTTATCCAGATCCTTGTTTATATGCTCAGGTACAGTCTCTTTGTTATATTTTCCCCTTTATTTAAGGTTCTAGGATTTTACTTATACTAGCAAGAGAGCAAAACAGAGCTGAAGGTTAATTTGTGAAATTAGAAAGTTTCAAACTTGTAACACGATTGATTTTGTTGAGTCATTTTTTCTTTTAGTTGTATAATCAATTTTATTAACCTGCCCCTATTTGGATTGATTTGTGATGCAAATTTGAAGGACTACTGGTTATGAAGTGGAACGGATAGTAGTAGTATTTTTTTAGAAATACACTGGATTGATTATTTTATTTCTCTCTATCTTTTAAAATTCTCTTTATATATGATCTGTCTCATTTCTAGTAAGACTTTGAAGCTCTGCCTGAATTTTCCTGCATAAGTAGACGTAGAAACATGCAATATTTGGCACTCATTTGTTGTAGAGGTACAGAAAGTATTGTTCATGGTTCATTGTTCTTAGCTTTTCCTAGGAATTTCTAAGGTCCGTGCTGTTTTCTTATGTTATGAGATTTGTTTCATCATTTAGTGGCACTTCTATTGCTATCTGTTATTGGATGTTAGGACCTGTGAGATGTTACAGAGGGTTAATACGTATTTATGGACTGTATGTTCTTGCAGTAAATATACAACCTACAGCACGAGTAACTCATTTCCTGCTAAAATGATTTATCTCATGTTTTTACAAACCTATGAGTATGATTGGGATTCCTAAAAGCTTTAATTTATGGATTGAGCTTGCAGAGGTTCTTCATTATAAAATAGATGCTGTTTAGAAGTGTTGGTAACATGATGTAGACGTTCCAAAATTTTTTTGGGAAATATTTAAGGATGGGAAGAAGATAAAAGTGTTTTAAATTGTCACACATTGTTGAAGGAATGTGAAATGACCTTCTTATGTTGTTTTGGGCAATCCTCACCTCATGAGGTAACCAGTGAGGTTGAGTTAGCTCAAAGTCCATATCTTTATCATGGTATCAGAGCCAAGCCCATTCTTGTTATTGTGTTTTTCAACGTTAAACTTCCACGTTATGTTAACCATGCTTCAGTTGGTAGGCCTCAATGTGAGAAGTGGGGCCTATGTGTTAGATTATTCCACATTAGTTGAGGAATTATAAATTTTTTGATATGTCTTGGATAATCCTCACTTCATGAGCTAGCTATTTAAGTCGAGTTAGGCCCAAGGTGCATTTCTTATCACAGTGGAATGTATGTTTTCAATCCAGTAATTCATTTGGATTTGAGGTTTAGACCAATGGACTAGGTAGTTTGGGCCTTCTTAATTGTTTCACCGGTCAAATGCTAACTTGGATTATGCTTTTGAGTCATGGTTATAGTTTCAAGTGCGTGAGGCAGATATGGCGCTAATTTCACTATAAGTATTAGGTCATTGATGTTATCACGTGGTAGGTGTGTGCCACTAATAAGACATTAACTTCTGAAGTGCTTGCCATATCTATCAGTTTATGTCGTTTACATCGGCCAGACAATTAGCTTTTCATTATTATTTTTGGGTGAGGAGTTGAAGACGGCGGTCTTAAACTATCATCGGCGGAAGTAGCAAAATTTAGCGGATGGCTAATACTAACACTGATGGTAGGGAGGATGCCATATGAATGATTTTTTAATTTTTTTTTTTTTTTGTGTACGGAAAGATGGTGGAAGGTAGTTCGAGATGAAAGTTCAGTGGTGACTCTTTGATGGTTCTCAATAAGTGAAGGACAACAAATGGTGGAGGCGACGTGGTGTTGTGGTGGAGTTAAAGTCGTTGGCGAGGGTCCCTTTTTTGACTCTCTGTGCTCCCTTCATTGCCTTCTATGCCCCAACTCCAACTTGATGAGATGCATTAGAAGGAAGCATGCAGGGTTCATCTGGAATCCAGTAATTCATCGCGAGATATCATTTATCCATTCTAACATCACTTAGTATAAGTCAAATTTGTATATAGCCTCATTATTAATGAAATCCTACTTGGGGTGTTCTATAGATGATTTTTTTGGGGACCAAAATAGGAGTCCTTTTGAAATTCAAAGCGCTAAAAGAGCCATTATGATCCGACAATGGCGGTTGCCAGATTTTTCACCAAAATGGTGAAGCCAGGAGTTGTATTTTTCCTTCACAGGCGGAGAAAGAGAAGTTAGGGAAAAGCTGATTTTTTTAGGAAAGACACAACTAATTTTTGTGGGGAAGGAAAGGAGGTCGAAGCTCTAATTAGTCAAAGGTAAATCTAGAGTCAATTGGGCTTGAAGATGTTTTGGATTGTGTCCGAAATTAAGGCCATTTTGCCGCCTCCTTTTTATTTCTTACGGGCTTCTTCAGTTTCCTAAATGCTTTAAATGGATATTTCAGTTTTTTAATGTTACATGCAATAATGATTTCAAAATAGCTATTTAATAATAATATAATTTACTTGAAGGAAAAATAATTTGATAGCAACTGTAATGAATCTGTTTAAAACATTAGGGGTTGTTTGATGTGGTGTAAGAATAGTGCTGAATATGGTGTAGTAGTAATGATGAGATTAGTAATGTTGATATTTTTTTTTTGAGGAGTAATGTTGATATTATTTATGCTGTGCTTATTTCTTATGCGGTGTTTGGTTTGGTGTATTAAGAACAACATGCTCAAAAAAAATATTTATTTACAAAAAATACCCTCCACAAATATGTTGGCATGGATGTGAAAAAAAGTTGAAGGGCTATTATGTCTTTAATCATGCTAATGCATGCATTTTAACCCCTTGCATTGCTAATACCATGGTTTCCCATGTATAAGTTATACCTGGCATAGCACCAAATAGGGTGTATAACTAATGCTTCATTAGTTATACATAGGTTTAAAAAGTGTATCAAACAAAATATTAGTAGTAAATTACTAATAAAAAATAAATAAATATTAGTAGTAAACAAAGCTAATGCATGTATCATCTTTTCTAATGCATCCTACCAAACAACCTCTTAGTATCCAAGCAAGATATTTTGATGTGTGAGGCAATAATAAATATATATTGATGCGGTGATATCTAGCAAAAAGTATCGTAAATATCAGAAACAACATTAAAAAATAATATAAACATTTATGAATTAGAATATGTGCATGTGCGTGTGCGTGTGTTTATATACATATATTAATTTAAAAGCAGAGAGTAATACTAATTAGTTCAAAACAAACATAGGGATGATGATGAAATGATTTCTGCAGTAACACTAGCTTGCACAAATAAAGTTTGATTCAAATTGTCAATATAGTATTAGTAAATCTATATTTAATTCTTTTTAATAGATAAGAAGCCCCAAAAATGTTCCGGAGGGGGGGATGAAATTGGGTGTCAACAATTAGTCATTGATTACCTTAAAATCTGCAATTGGTGATGTAGATTCTTGTCCTCTAGCCGTATATTTTGGCTACTAATGTTTATGGTGTCTTTGTATTCTTCAATCTCCGAGCTTATTTTGCTATCTAAGAATTTGACAAATTATTGTTTCTTGGGTCTTTTATGATTTTGGATCCTGTGTCCACTATTTTATATAAGGTTGTAGGTTGGATCCTTAACTGGGTATTCAGTTGGTTTAGAATTATGATTACTAATAATTTCAACTAAAGTCTCAGCCAATATTATTGTGCAGTATCTTATGGGTATTTAGCAAATTATGGATTGGTTAATAATGTCTTTAGTCTTGGGTCAGTTGACAGTCTTAGATGAACTTGCAAGGGGAGAAGACAGATAATGAGGATTGACCTGACCTTCAATATTTCTGAGGCTAAATCAGTTAGAGCTCTCACTTAATCCCATTGACAGGTGTAGAACAGTACAACACTAAATTACATATTCAATAGGCAATTCATCCTGTTTAGTTTTTAGTTGTTTTAAAAAAAAAATCATTTGTAGTATTTCCTGTTTAATTGAGCTTGGAGAAGATCATTCAGTTATTTTCTTTATTTTTTCATTTGTCCGTAAGCTATCTTTCACGGTTAATATATAGTTGGATATCCATGACATAAAGAAATGCAATTTCTTTTATTTATATTATGTTAGGATTGTGTAGTGTATGCAATCTGTTCACTGAAGATGGATAAATCATGTATGGTTGAACCAGATGGATTAGTTGCATGATTATGCATGTCTGTTCTATTACAACGTCTTTGGCTTTATAATTAATGAGTCTCCGGTAGAGTAATTATTTTCTTTCAGGCTTGTTTATTCCTATTTCACATTTGTGAAATATGTTTTACTTTGACGGGTATGAAAATAAAAGATGTTGCTTTGTTCATGAAGATTGACAGTAGAGTTGAGGATGACGAATCAGAAGGTTCCAGTGATGAGGGTGATGAGTCATCAGATTTATCAAGGATCACTGAGTTGAGACTTGTGCCATCGGATCCAAATCAAGGTGCTTCATTCTTGTTCGTTGTTTTTTTTATCTAGGATAAATGTCTTCTGCTACTTTAGCTCCTAAAGATAAAAGTTTGCTTTGTATGTTCTATGTTGGCAGTGGATTCTCTCTTCCAGATCTTTTGTGAGTGTGCTGAGCTTAATCCTGAACCAATTGAAGGTAGTTTTTTTCTTTTTTGGACATATTCATTAACACATTTCCTACTTGCATTTTTCTGCCCATGTCTTGTTTTCACTTTCTGCTAAAGTCTGGTCTTGCTTCCGTAGAGGAGGAGGAAGAGCATAATTGGATTTTCAGTGCAGATCAGCTGGAAAATCAAGAAACTGGTAAGAATTGATAGGCATTGTCTGTTTATTTAATAGAAACCAATTCTCATTTTTTGTCTACTAACTTCTATTTGTTGCTGGTCTAATTTTAGAAGAAGATTCTGAATGGATGATTTCTCAAAATTCTACACATCCGATTGGTCATTCAAATGGGGATCACGACTTAGCTCATAATGTGCTTCAGGTAGGCCTGTGATTGTAGATTTGATTTGACACTTGAAATTCAGAATTGTGATTGATCTTGTTCTTTGTCTTTCCTTTGGCTCGTTTGGTAGATGTTGGGGCTGGGTAGCCAATTGGAGGTGAATTGAAACAAACTAAATACTGATTTTTAAAGTAACAAGCAAATAGTCAGTCGCTGCATATTTGGGAATTGTAGATTAGTTTGTAGCATATATTAAACCACACAAACTCAAGTTTCAGAGTCTGACTATGCTTGATCACTGTGTATTTCTATCTGAATAATTTGCATTGTCATCCTCTTTCAATATTTACTTTTGTGGAGTTAAAGTTTTTAGAGAGATAAAAGACTTTATACCTGAATTTCTTCATTCATGCATGTTATGTAAAACAGAGGCCGAATCACCTGTAATGCACCTAAACCCAGGAGTCAACAATGACTGCTCCTTTGGTGACTAAGGGCAACCTCAAGGTTGGAGGTGTATGCTACTCTTCACTAGGTTATCCCTCACTGTCATTTGTTAGTTGGTTCTTTAAGATGTTCTGTACAAGCACACTGAAGCATTTAGAGCTCCTCTCCGGGGACTTTTGTTTCGACTCTTGAGTAACTTTCATGTTTTTAGACTGATGGAAACCATTATTAAATAGTTGCATGTGCAATCTCATTACAGCAGTGGCATGTGAAAGGTTCCTTTTGTAACACCTCATTATGAGATCTGTGGTTGTCTTTTTTGGGTTGTTATTTTTGGTGGGGGGTGAAGAGGTGAGGGTTGAAGTGTGTGCACGCCTGTAAAAGTAGGTGGAAATATGAAAATCAGGCTTTCTGCTTTGGTTTTTTCACATGGAACTTCTATCATTTATTGTCAATTTGTTGCTGGAAAATTGAGGCATGTTTTTTTGAACTGCAGCTTCAAATTAATGATCAGAGGTTCGAAGATGCGGAGGAAATGGATAGTGATAGCAAAAATGGTCATCGTTAGGGCATCTCCATTTCCTAGTCAAATTATCTTGAAGTGTGTCAACCTGCTCTTGCTTCCCGCATTTCAGATGTTCCTGTGCAACTGTTGGTTTGAATGATAGATGTTTTGCCCTAAAATGATATGATTAGTTGATATTCAGGAAATAGTAGTTTTGTCATGTCACAAATACTATCCATGATTAATGGGAGCTGAGATGATGTAGCTTAGTTGTAGGCACCTTTTCTGTGGATATTTGCTTGTACACTTAAATCAAGTAGAACTTTCTCAGTATCTCGCCCAAAGAAGCAGTGAACTAGAGAGAGCACAACTTTCTAGCCCCCTAGCTCTTCACGCTTCTAATGCCTGATAGTTGCACACACTCGAGCTTCTATTAAATCTCTAGTTTTGAGTAAATACTACTTTATATTGCGCATGTTAAAACAATTATAGCAAACTGGTAAACTCTTTGGCAGTGTGAACTTGGGCTCTTTTAATGGTATTTGCCAACATGCATAATATTCAGCAACGTGTTTTCTTTTGGGTAAGCATCGCCAAGCAGCATATTTGAGGAGTGAGTAGTAATTGGGATTTTTGTGTCGTCCAATCAGATGAGCCATTGTCAGGTTTTCATTAACATCCAAAAGAATGCGAATGACTAAACAACAAACAAATATTGAGTTCTGATCGACTCACTTACAGAAGAATCCAAATTCAAGTGTGACTAAGCTATATATTGACACAAATTATCATCTACCAAAAAGGGAATTTGTTTCCCCCAAAGGACAAAAAGATTAAGAATTTATACAAACAAATACACAAACGTCCAAATCGAAAGGCATGGAAAAATAGAAACACATTTCAATAGAAGCGCAATTCATTAACACTATGTGAGATCATTAGCGTAATAAATCTCCCTAACTGAAAGTAATTAATACAGCTGATCCAAGAAAAAAGACACTTGAAAAATTAAAATGCCTATACAAGCGGCTGCTATATTCCTTGTGGAACGAACACCATATTCTGTCTTCTACTTGATCAATAATTCTTCTTTTGACTTATTGAATAGTAATCAAGATACCAATTCACAAATTTTTGTAATCCCATCTGCAAATCTGTAGTGGGTTTATATCCAAATTCCTTCTGAGCGTAACTAATATTAGCATGAGTAAACATCACATCTCCATTTCTTGGCAATGGCAACACATTTCTTTTAGCCTTTACCTTTAGCAATTTCTCCAATATGCTCACTAGCTTGGTTACCGGAACGGGTGAAGTATTCCCCAAATTAAACACTCTTAATTGTGCATTCTTTTTCTTCTTTCCTCCACTTCCTGTGCTCTTCTCCGCTGTATCCAAAGCCCCTAAACACCCTTTCACTATGTCATCAATGTAGGTAAAATCCCTTGCTACACTTTTGTTGTTAGAACCTTGAAATACCGATATGGGTTTTCCTTTAAGCATGTCCTTTGTAAAGAAGAAATACGCCATATCTGGCCGACCCCAAGGTCCATAAACAGTGAAGAATCTCAACCCTGTAATGGATAGACCATAGATATGGTTGTACGTATGTGCAATCTCTTCCCCGGCCTTCTTTGTGGCCGCGTATAGACTCGCTGGTTGATCCGTTCGATCTTTTTCCGAGAAGGGTACTTTGGAATTGAGCCCATAAACAGAACTGGATGATGCCCAAACAATTGAAGGTTGTGGATTAGCGGATTTGCAGGCCTCGAAAAGGGTAACGAGACCTGCAATGTTGCTGTGGATGTAGGAAGCAGGATTCTTCATTGCGTAACGAACGCCGGCCTGTGCAGCTAAGTGCATTACGTGGGTAAATGCAACAATGTCGAAAAGCTTTTGCACAAGGTTTTCGTCATTGATATCGCCTTCAATGATGAAAACCCCCTTCTCTTCCAACAATTTCTGACGGGCCCTTTTCAACGATGGGTCATAATAACTGTTGAAATTGTCAAGTCCAACGACGCCATCACCACGGCGTTTGAGGGCAGCGGAGACATGGGACCCAACGAAACCGGCGGCGCCGGTGACAAGGACGGAGAAATGACCAGAACGGGAATGGGCAGATAATTTGACGCGCTTTTCCCATTGTGGAGTACGGGTATTACTCCATTTCACAGTTGAAGAATCAGATGGAGGAGGACGAGAATGGAGACATAAGAAAAGAAGGGTACCTGCAAAAATGGTGGCCCAGAAAACAAGCTTCGTAATTGAATATGTCCATCTCCGGTGCTTGTCCATGTCGATTGATTTTCTTTTGATGTGGCTAAATTTGAAGTAAAATTTTACAATCTACAATCTACAACAAGAGGAAATGCTTGGTGATGGCAATAAACATTCATTCTTCGGAGACGTAAAACCAAGAAACTAGGTTAGTATTGATTTTTTTTGCATTTGGACGAGTAAGTAAAAGCTATAATATGGGAATGGATATATACATATGCTTGAAAAGTGGTCAAGAATATGAAAGAGGATAACAGAAAGACAGAAAGAGAGGGGAGAGGAATATGAGATAAAGAGGGAATCTTATGCAATGAATTAAAAAAAAGAAAAGAAAGGAGTTTATGTAAATATGGGGAAAAAGAAAAAAATGTGAGAGAAGAAAAAAGAAGAGATTGTTAGGGAAACAGATTGGATGAAAGTCGAGTCTCAGGCCCGGTTGGCCCCAAATATTCTTCGAAAAAATTCGAGGACAAAAATTGCGTTGGGGTGTTTGGTCAAAATTTTTTTGAAAAATTTCCAACTTCTCAAATATTAGGAAAAAAAAAGTATTTGGAAACTTGGAGATACTTGAAAAGTCTTGAATATTTAAAATTATATCAAATTTTTATATTTTATAAAAAAAATATCTATCATTTATTAATTCAAACTAAATATTCATCTATCAATTCATATAATCCATTTATTAATTAACATAAATCAATATCTACTATAATAAATAAGTACAATTCATTTATTAATTAACACAAATCAATATCTATTATAATAAGTGCACTATATCTATAAAAACAACGTCCATGAAAAACTTCCATATAAAACATAACAAAGCCATTTTCATATTGAACATAATTGATTTAATTTGTAGGCAGAGACAGATCTAAGATTCAGAGGTTACGAGTGTCATATTGTCTAAATAGGATAAGCGGGTTGGTTCATTCAATTTTGGGTTATAATTCGAATTATTACTTTTTCAATTTTTATAAATAAAAAAATTAAATATGCATATTTAATAATTTTTTTTACAAATATTTTGATATTAAAGATATATACATAACTACTTTATTTTTTTTAAAGAAATAAGAGACTTTATTCTCTAAAACTTTGAAAAAATAAGAGATTTATTACTTTAAAAATTTGAACTTGTATAATCATCTAATACTATATAGTTGAGAAAAAGAAAATTGTTACTTTAAACTCAATTATCTTTACTTAGGGCAAACATCATTAAAAAATCGAAAAAACCTTTAAATTCAAAAGTTTTAACATAATAATATCTATTATTTTTAAAATTTATTTTTTTCAAAAAATTAACATTATTTAAATATATTTTTAATAATATTTATGTGACGTTCAATATTTAATACTGATCAATAGTTAGTATAGAGTGCACACATAATACTTGTATCAGTTAGAGATTAATACTTAGTGAAAGAGAAAATATATATAAAAAAATAAAAAATTAAGTAAAATAAAAAAATAATTAATTGGTAAAAGATTAATAAGTGTTAGCAAATTAAGAAGAAGAACTAATGAAGTTAAAAAAGAAAAATTAAAGTCCTTGGCTGGAGACGGGTTTGAACCCTCAAAATTGAAGTTTAAGGTAAAGACTTTTGCCAATTGCACCATCTACTCTTGCATTCATTAGGTGACAAGTTAAATATATAAGAATTTGTTATAAATATACACATATAAATATGAAGTTCTTATCGAGGTCACCGGGTATCGTGGCACCCCAATCCATACACATAGATCCACCCCTGTTTGTAGGTGTAACGATCCATTAAGTCATTTTGAGATATAAAGTTTTGTATGTTATAAAAGATTCATCCCGTATAATTTTAATGGATATTTTGCAGTATTCCATAACTTCCGTTATTTAGTTAAGGGGGTAATTTTAGATAATTAATTTAGTTGGTGGTAAGATAATAATTTAGTTAATATCCTATATTATTTATATCATATTTATTAAAATATATTAATAGGATTTATTACTTTTAGTATATAAAAAAATAAAAAAATAAAAAAAAAGGGAAAAAAAATAATATATATATAAATTTAGAAAGGGCTGCTCAACGCAGCCCTAGAAATTGAAACATAAAAGACAACGCAAAGAAGCAATAGAGCGACGAAACGAAGAACAAAGAAGAAAAAAATGCGGGGAAGAAAAAGAAAGGGAAAAAGAGAGAAAACTTATGATTGTCATCTCCAATCATCAAGGTAATTATTCTCGTCATTTCTGTTAAACTTTCATGAGATTATGAATAAAACTTTAGGGTAGAAACATGTATAATTTATGTTAAATTAAGAAAATATAACCCTAGGGTTCTTAGAATAATATCTTGATTTGGGGGTCGCATAACGATCCGTTTTAGCTGAAATTTGACATAAAAGTTTATTTTATTATGGGTAAACATAATCTGAAAGAGAATTTCAGATTTTTACCCCATTTTTTAACCAAAAATAAATATAGCAATATAGGTGTCATTGGATTGGTATTCTTATGGAGATTATGTATTTGATAGATTCGAGACATTCTGAGGTGTTGGAGAAAGGAAAAGCACTGGTGGATTAGTAGCTTGGGATTGATTCTTCGACCGAGGCATGCTATTTATTCTTTGTGTTAGAAAGACTCTTAATAGTAATTGATATTCATTGAGTGATGTTGTGAAATTATTCTATGCATTTGATTATTGTGATTTGGATGATTGATATGTTTTGTGATTGGTCTGCAATCCCAAGACCATGAAATCCATAATCTTAAACTTACCTTACTAAGTGATGCCTTGAGTAAAGAAGGTTTAATAAAATATTGTTAATGAAGTGAAAAATAATGATAAAGAATGATGAATTAATTATATTTGAATCGGGTGTCACGTTCCAACATGGTATAATTGGATCGGGTGTCACGTTCCGACACGATATTATTGTAATAACCCGTTAGGTCATTTTGATAATTATCCCTCTCGTTTTTCTAAAATATTCTTCTCGTAAATTTTAAATGGGTATTTTGGACTATTCTATAATTGCGGTTATTTAGTTTATGGATAAATCTGGATAATTGATTTAATTAGTGGACTAAATTAATGTTAATTTAATTAAAATCCTATACTCCACGATCATATATTTTAGATTTAAATTAGTGAACTTTTTGAATTTAATTAAAACTAGAAAATAAGAAAAGAGAAAAGAAGAAAGGGCGTGTACCTGTACGACGAAAACGAGCACAACATATTGCCCACTTCTGTCCAGGTAATGTCTAGATATTCTCAACACTCTTAATGCTTAACCCATAATGATTCTTGTACACATTGATTATGATAGTTTTATTGGAAAGAATTCAAGTTTGACAGATTACAATGAATATGCTCACTGCCACGTTGATAATCTCTTAGTTTCTATACATAGGTGTGGGAACGTTTCATTCTTTCTTTGCTAGGATAACGTGTGGATGTTTAAAGAATTTGCACTTTTGTTGTCCAGTGCTTTGGTTCTTCATTAGTCACTTTTGTTGCCCAGTACTTTTGGTTCTGCATTAGTCAAACTTATCACTATTTTGTGCTCGGATGTATACATATATACACATATATATTTTTGTATTAATATTGGGGGTTGGTATTATACGAATAACTATTAGAATTATATTTTTTTGGAGGAATTAAGACCTAACCCTAAACTTGATATTTGGGACTTGATTATAGATTTGAGTGTTTTTAGTTTGGAGATCTTATTGTGAATTGTTATTTGATTAGATCCAGAGATCCAAAGAACGCTAAGGAGAATAACCCAGGATAATGTGAACAATATAACACTGAACTCGAACAATGACAATAACAATCCACTGCTACAGGTTCCCCAAGCTGCAACTAATCAATGAAATCAATAGTGGCTGGATCTTATGGCGATGGATGTCATGGGATCTATTGTGTTACCTCCACTGTCGGATGACACAAAGTTCATCGTGTCGAGTGGGTTGCTCCAAATGTTGCAGAATCATTGGTTGTTCACAGGCTTACCTTCAGAGGATCCACATAAAAATCTACACAACATTGTGTTCATCTGTAAGAGCATGATGAAAATCAGAATCTGTCGTTGGGCTCCATATTTTTCCACTTTCTCTCACAGGCAATACAACGCTATGGTTATCTGAGCTCCCAAAGAGTTCAATCACCACTTGGGCAGAATTGCAGAGGGCCTTTTTGGAGAGGTTCTTCCCAGTCTCAAAAGAGTTGAAGTTGAAGGCTCAAATCAACAACTTCGAGCAAGAGTCGGGTGATTCACTTAGTACCATATGGGAGAGGTTCACAAAATGCTTGAGAAGTGTCCCTGACCACAAAATTATTGATGAAGCCCTAATAGAAATCTTCTATAAAGCCTTGGACGAAAATAGCCAAGCCATCGCCGACACTATCATGGGAGGCTCATTCATAGATCGTCCATTTCAGGAGGTAGCAAAACGAATGGAAAGGGTGATCAAGAAGAATCGTGCATGGGGGACGAGAGACAAGTCTACTACAAAAAGCTCATTCTTAGTAAGTACTAGTTCGGTGTAAGCAGGGGCAAGTGAGGAGGTGATGTAAGCAACTTGCTCGAATTAATACTAATTTGGAGTTGTTGATGAAGCAGAACCAACAACGAGTAAATGCAATCTCTCAGCAGCCTCTACATCGACCCGTGTACAAGGAGCCTTATTATAAGAAGGACACTTTCTTCGTAGCAGATCAGATGGCGAATTTCCGGACCAACACCTCCCAAGGGTTCAATTAGGACTTTTGGCGGCAAGGTTAAGGAAACCAAGGTAAGAACTTTAGTAGATATGGTACCTTTAGAGACAATAATAGAGGAGGTTACTACGAAAGAAATAGGGGCCACGACAAAGAGGCTGATTGGGGACGCAGAGATGGTTACAGAAGTGGCCCATATGTTCCACCACATAACCGAGATTCTGGGACTTCAGATCTAGAGTTGAGGAGATGTTTAATTGTCTGCTGAAGAAAGCTGACACTCAGGATGAGACACTAAAGAAAGTCTGACATCTCCAGTATAAATTAGAAAATTGAGTCTCATACTGTTGCCATCAAGCAGCTTGAGCAACAATTTGGTCAAATGTCAGCTCAACTCAACCAATGCTAGAAAGGCACATTGCCCAACAATATAGTCCAAAATCCTAAGAATGAGGGGCAGTGTCACGACCCAAAAATGGACGTGATGACACTCGTCTTATCCCACCAAGAGAAGTCAGCCAAAAATCTAACTATAATGATAAAGTGCGGAAGAAACAATTAAAAATAAAAGTTTAACTGCGGATAATAAGTCAACTCAATTAAAATCCCCCAAAACTGGTTGTCACGTGCACAAGCCTCTAATGTGTTACAATGGATTTGAAAGAAAAATACAAGTCTCAAATGATGTTGTC
>JBCEWC010003754.1:0-29223 GCA_038996855.1 Solanum aculeatissimum
TCAAAAACTCACATGTTCAGAAGATGCAAGTCGCAGAGATGAGGATGTTGCGATGGATGTGTGGTCATACTAGGAGACATAAGATTAGGAATGAGACCATTCCGGAGAAGCTAGAGGTGGCCCCTGTGGCTGATAAGACGAGGGAAGCGAGACTGTGATGGTTTGGACATGTGCAGAGAAGAAGTACCGATGTTCCTGTTAGGAGGTGCAGAGAAAAAGTCCGTGTTATTAGTTGGTCTTCCTATTTCCTTTTCTTTTCCTTTCCCTTTTTCGCATATCTAGTTATTCTGCTTACAGGGTTTTGAGACGAGGGTTCCCAGGAAACAACCTCTCTACTTCTGAGGTAGTGGTAAGGTCTGCGTACATTTTACGCTCCCCAGACCCCACTTGTGGGATTTCACTGGGTATGTTGTTGTTATTGTTGTTGTTTGCCTCCATTAAGTCTAAAGTAGAGAGAGATGAGGCTCAACAGGAGCGGGACTGGAGTGGAGTAAAAGAAATTACTCTTAATAGGCTAATGGGTGGGCTCGGAGCAATACTAGTGGCACAATGGGTTGAATAGAAAGAGAATCCCAGCATAGCTTATTGTCTCAGTTGAAAGAGAAGCAAAGAACGATATGCATGAAGAGAAAAAAGGGGCTCATTAAAGTTTGACTCTAATATCATGTGAAACAGTGAAAGAATAAAAGCAATCAACCCAAAACTTAAGGTGATAATGGAGTAGCCTAGGACATTATAAACACATTTGTAGACCCTACACAACTGATGAGAGACAAATGTAGTAATCTCCTATAATTTCTTAAAGAGATTTTTCCACATAGCCTTGTGACTGACTTCAATCTGTCAAGCATTGTCAAAGTTCACCCAAACAACATATTAAATAGTAACAAGAATCTCAACGAATTAGCATTTTCATCTTTACAGTGTGTCCCCTACATCACCAAGGTGTGTAGTACATACAAAACTGGAAGTCAGTGCTGGTGTACCTTACAATTTTCACACCCTTTATAATTAGTTTGACCTTTGACGTTGGATATGAATAACTTTCAGTATTCATACACTAAAATCATCAAAGAAGGATTAATCTGGGTATTTTGATATATTAAGGTTAATCCTCCTCCTGCACAAATATGCGTTCATTTTGTTCAGTTTGTAATGCTTTATTATACCTGTTCAACGCTTCTGTTCATGCCATTAACATGTAAGATGCCATTTCATCAAGTTTACACTTTGGCATATAAAATTTTACATTTTGACAATCAAAAACCAAAATATTAAGCATTGAAATATTTGTACTGTTCATACCATTAACATGTAAGACCCTTTAAGGGACGAGGTGGTCTCTTTAATATGGTTTGGCAATGCTCACTCTTGAGCTAGCTTTTGGGGTTGATTTAGGCCCAATATCCATTTCTTTATTATGGTATCACTTATCAGAGCAGCCCATCCCAATTTGCATTTCCGATGTTGAGCCAGCACATTACATTGCCCACACATCAAATGTCCAGTCTTGGGCGTGAAGGGGTGTGTGAAGAATCCAACATAGGCCCTTTAAGGGATGGGGTGGTCTCTTTAATATGGCTTGGGAAAGCATCACCTCGTGAGTTAGCTTATGGGGTTGGGTTAGGCTCAATGTTCCATTTCTTTAACAGTGTCTAGAATAACTGGACATAGAAAGCATGAGCTAAACATGTCTGTTTATTTAGGACAAGTTAAGGGAGGTCGGAGTTTAATAAGTTGATGCCAGTCTCTGCCATTGTTGAGAAACAGTTGAAAAAGCATAATAGGACATTCTTCTTCTTATACTTGTCAAGCTTCTAAGTGGTATTGACTCAGTGGAAGACCAGATTTTGGCCAGTCTGACCATTCTGACAATAGATTAAGCATTCTCTTGCTTACCATGTCTTACTACTCCTAGTCACACAATGATCTCCCACCATCAGTGAATACTTCTGTTCTACCATCTCAGAAATCGAGATAGGATATGGTTAAGGAGATTTCCTTATACTCTGGTGGTACTTGGGAACATATTACTCTGCTCCGAGTAAAACTATAGTACACTGTGGGGGTATACACTGATCCAGATGATTAGATTGATCCACATGAGGCCAGTAAAACTATAGTACACTGTGGGGCTATACACTGATCCAGATGGTCAGATTGATCCACATGATGCCCATCTGGTGGCTATATTTGCTTGACTATCGTGATACATTCTTTTTATGCTAAAATTGTCTTTTCCGACTTCTCTTATCCATGGCAGTTGTTCATCGCTGTCCTCTTTCGTCAATTAGATATCGAAAATGTGTTTCTTCGTGGTGATTTTGATTATGAGGTGCATTGTGAAGCAGTGGGCTTTGTTGCTAAAGTACAGTCCAGCGAACTTGAATGCCGATTATTACTATCTTTATAAGGTTTAAAACAGTCTCTTTGAGTACACTTTAGCAAGAGGAGCATATGTACTAAAACTGATCACTGCGTCTTTTATTAATACTCAGCTTCTGATTTGTTCATCTATTCGGTAGTCTATGAAGAAGATATAATTACATAGACAGTAAACAAGTGCGCATTGATAACTTAAAGTATCTCTTTCAGCATTTTCATAATAAGGGCCTAGGTAGTAGTGGCAAATAAGCAAGTTGGGTCAAAATTGGCAGGTTGAAAATGAGTCAACATAAAATGGCTAATAATTTGACCTGCTCATATTTGATAAGGGTAAAAGTGGGTTGGTAACTCCCATGTCAGGTTTATGGTTAGTTCCTGGGTCAGGGTAGGAAATCAGGAGTCAAGTCTCAGGCCAGGTCTTAGCTCGATTCCTGGATGGGGATTAGGAGTTGGATCCTGAATCGGGTTAGGTCAGGATCAGATCCTGGGTTTGGGGCGAGAGTTGAGACTTGACACCAAGTCTCGGGTCAACTTTGGGTCTCGGGTGGGGCATTGGGGGGACTCGGGTGTTGGTCCTGAGTCGGGTTCAAGGTCAGAGTCCGGTCTTGGGTTGATTCCCATGATGGGATTGATATTCGGGTCTAGGATTGAAGTCGAGTCGGGTTGGGGTAGGGTTTTAGGTCAGGGTTTTGTGTCCTTGGTCAAGGGTTGGGTTGCAAGTCAAAAGGAAGGTCTTGCTTCTATTCTAGGATCAAGGTTGAGAGTAGCATCCCAAGTTCAAACCTCAAATTGGGCTCTACATTTAGAGGGGTGAGTGAGGCCTTGGATCAGTTCTTGGGTCAAGATCAGGAGTCAAATCTCAAGTCTAGAGTTGGGTTAGGCCTCGAGTTGTGAAATTTTGTGGCTCAAGAGATTTTTGGAGGAACTAAGAAGACCTATGAATTTTCCAATGAAATTGTATTGTGACAATAAGGCTGCGATAAGCATTGCTCATAATCCAGTTCAACATGATTGAACCAAGCACATTGAAGTAGACAGGCACTTCATTAAAGAGAGGATTGAAGATGGAAGTGTGTGCATTCCTTTTGTTCCAACAACTGAACAAGTTGCAGATATTTTCACAAAAGGTCTTTTCAGAACTACTTTTGAGTCCTTCGTGAGCAAGTTAGGCATGTTTGATATTTACATGCCAACTTGAGGGGGAGTGTCAAATGAGTTGGCAAATTTGGCCATAATCTGCTCCATCAATGAGCTGGCAGATACGACTGTAATCTACTCCAGAAATAAGCTGGCAGATTTGATTGTAATCTGCCACTGTAAATATGGAATAGAATATGTTATTCTAGGAAAAAGGTTTAAAGGAAATCTCTTGATTCAAGGATCTTACTTGTTCTCTTATAAATACTGTACCAAACTATGAATAAAAATATACTTTTTGCAACATCTAAACTTTCAGGAACTTGGGCTAATTCAACCCCAACAATCTAGCTCATGATGGAAGGATTGTTCAAGACCTTGTCAAGAGGTAGCCCCAACCCTTATAGCACTAATGTGGGACTAAACACTCTCCTCCCCCCATATGTCTAGGATTGAACATCTGAAGCATGGACTATAAGATGGGATCCAACATCGAGCAATCAAGAAATTGGGATAAACCAGCACTGATACAATGATAAAGAAATGGACTTTGGGCTGACTCAACTACAGAAGCTAACTCATGAGGGAAGCCCAAGAAACCATCCCACCCCTAAAGCACCAATGTGGGACTCGACAAAAATAAAGGAGCTCAAGGCAAGCAAAGAAAACCATATGCAGAGGAAGAGAGAAAATAATGGGGAACCAAATGTTTGAAGTTTAACAAACCTGATAATATAAATAGGCCGCATAAAATAGGATTAGAAGTGGCATTATGGCCCACAGAGATATAGTGCTGATGACTCCAATCAAAACAAATGTCGAGAGCAGCTGCCACAATTGGCTGAGACACATATTACAAATATTTGCCACATTGCGATCAATATCTCCAAGATCCTTTGCAAATCTGTTGATTATGCGTCCAGATGGATTAGTTTGGAAGAATACCATTGGTGCTCGAAGTATCGACTGCAGCATGGAGTCATGGATCCTTTTAGCTGCATTTAGGCTTGAGATAATCAACCAGAAGGAATTTGCCAGTGTTACAATCACCTGTAGAAAGTGAACTCAGAATGAGCCTGACATACAATACTCTGAAGAAACATAATGACAATTAGGAAATCTCCTGTTCCTTTGTCTTCATTATCAATTGAAAAGCTAAAATACTAAGCTAATGGAGGAGCTCCCTGATACATACATATATTACTGGGCTTCATGCTTAATTGCTTATTGAAACAAAATCAAATTCCTTAGCAAGAAAGTTTCTCCTTGATAGGGCTAGGTGCCCACCTTTAAATGTAAGAGAGGAATAAGAAAAGTCGATATAGCGCAGCAACTTGAATAATCAAGGATGCTCACTGATGATTGCAATTAATTAAGGTCGAAAATGCACTCATACCTGACTGAATGACAAAGTAGCATACACCAAAATATAAAATCCAGCTCCTTTGCTCTTTGAGGAACTTTCTTTTGTCCAGACACTTAGCCAGGTGCTACTCAGAACCCGAAGAGTTTCAGTCAATGTGTAGCAGACAAACAGTATCAGGACAACCCACAAACCTCCCAAAGCATCTTTGTACCTGAAAAGGAAATTTGAACAAAAGCACATTTAAAACATAAGCTAAGGGTTTCTATTAAACATATTAAATAAGAATCTTTTCTTGAGCCTATGATGATGAATGAAACAACGGAGAGTTACTCCATTGCTTTTATATCATCTAAACAAATGCAATGAAAACTTTTACAGGGTGATATGGTGAAATCTCCCTTTAATCTGTTATAAACAGTCATATTTGCCCCTTGGTTCAAAGTTGATTGGTATTTGTTAGATATTTAGGTTAGATATGGTTTTTATTTGGAGATATGTTCTTCTATGAAACCAGGAAATCAAATCAATCAGATTCATCTTGACCAGATTAATTTCCTGATTTGAATGAAATACTGTTCTCCACCAAGTCAGAAAATCAAATCAGCAAGTTAAGACTTTTATTTTCTATTTTTTAGCTAGATATAGTGTTATAACTAGTTTCATAGTTTACGCCTTCATATAAGGTGATTTCTTCTTGTGATATCATTGATTCCATTTTAATATTCTTTAGAAGGCCATGAGTTTTTACATATTAATTGTTGTCTTAAGTTACTCATAAAGTAGTCATGATCCGCAACTATCGTTTTCATTTTCTCAAGTAAAGGTGTTATATTTCTTCTCAAAATAATCTATATTTTGTTACTCTGACCTTGTCATAGCTTTAGAGCATTTCATTCTAGGAAATTTGAGGATTGTTCCTTCAAATTCCCATATCTTTATTTCTCATATTTCAGATTCATTTATATTTTGCTTCTGTATATCTAGTACTAAAATGTAATGACCCTCTAGGTCATTTCCTTCGTTTCCGATCTTTTCAACATTTAGAACTTTCCTGTGGTGACATCAAGTCATTTATGATTTGCTGGGACGGACAGTTTGGTCGCCTGATCATTGATTTGAATTTTGTGCAAGTTTCTGGGTTTTCGAGCTTCTGGAGTTTGAACGGTCGATTTCGTCAAAACATGAGCAAGATGGCCTCAGAATGTTTTATTAGATTTGTTAGCTCCGGAACGTCGAGTTTGGTTTAGAGAGACCTTTGGTTCTGGTCCCCAGGCTTTGAATGTGAGTTTGAGCCATCAGGTGAGACGTTTGTGAAAGTTTGGCAAAGGGTTGACTTTAGTCGGCATTATAGATGAGATTTCTGTTAGCTTCAAACATCAAGTTCGATCTAGTAAAGTGGTTAGCTAGAGTTCCGAAACCTTAGGTTGCAATTTGGGTGTTTAGGCAAAAAGTTGAGTTTTAGGTCTACAAGGATCCCAAGGGAGTATTTCTCTCGTAACAATCTTTTTTTGTTAATCCGATGATTCTATTGAGTTCGGAATTTAGTGGGATAGCATATTTGGTTTATTTCTATCGGGTCTTGAACGAATCTAGAGGATTCGTTTGGTGACTTTCAAAAATAGCAAAATTTAGTTTTGCTGGTGCAAACCTTTAGCAATGAAAAACAGGCTTTTAGCGACAAGGTTGCTGAATTATAAATCTCAAATTTTCAGCCTTCTTCTCCATTTTCAAATCACAATTGTGAGAGTTCTAGACCTCCGAATTGTGCGAATCCAAGTGTTGGGTGTTCGGAATTGGCATGGCTACATATTGGAGTGATCAAACAAGCGTGGAAGTCATCATTTCGAGGCAATTTCTGCACCAAAGGGACTGCCTGAGCTTAATTTTGGAGCTTTAATGGTGTTTTATTGCATGGGCTGTTTTAGTCCATTTCTATGCTCGAATTGTGACAGTTTTCAGGGAACAAGTAACTAGAGCTATTTAGGACCTTTTGATGGAGTCAATTTCAAAATTCATGGCATGGGTCCCGCAATTCGTTTTAGACCCGATTTTGGGTCCGATCCGATTATTGCGATTTTGGTGTTAAAACTTCCATATTGACATTGTGATCAATATTTGGATAGCGTAGCGGTGATTGAAGGTGTTTCAGAAAGGCAAAACTTTAATTCCGCGAATTTGGGGTGCGCGTAATCGGTTTTGAGGTAGGGTACGGTTCCCCTTCTTGATTAGGTTTTATTAGATAATGTTTAGTATGAATTGCATGTGATTTAAGATGTTACTTGCCCGGTATTTGATTCCCTTCCATTCTGTTATATTTTCTTGATCCTCGAAGCAGCCATAGACTACTTTAGTCTCGTAAGATCCAGTGAGTCAAAGGAGCGCTTTAAGCGCGCTTAAGCCCTGAAGCGAAGCTCAAAACGTGTTGAGTGCTTCGCGTCGCTTTATGTCCGGTTCAATGTTGTCATCAAGGTTATAAGATAAACATTTCCTTGCCAATGAGCCTCTTCTGAAGAAGTGACACTAAACAATTGATATTTCACTTTACCAAAATTATTTTCAATTTCTTCGGTCATATATTTTTCATTCATGTTTATAATTATTAGTGTTGGACTAAACATATATATTTGTATTTTTTTTCATTTGCGCCTTTTTTCATTAAAGTCCACGGTTTATTAGTGTTTTGCGCTTAAAGTCCCAATGGACCTTAGAGCTTTTTTGTGCTTTTTGCCTTTGATAACACTGGAAAGATCCTTAATTTAGCCTAGGAGCTTTGCTTATGAGTTATCTTATTGTGAAAATCATTTGTTAGGATTGATACAGGAGGCCTTAGGCTAGGAATGAGTCTTAGATGCCTTAGTATGTGCTTTATTGCCCTTGTAGCTAGATGTGGCTTCCGGTAGGGCTTGTTTCGGATGGAGCATCTTGTGTTAGTGCTTGAGACCTTAGTGGCTCATCGTACTCGTAGGTTTGGCTTCCCTGTGCTCGATTGTAGACCGGAGCGACATGATTTTGGGTTAAGGCATCATTCGTTGAGTTATTTCTCTCCCCTTATTAATTCTAGAGGTCGTCTTGATTCTGTCGTTTGTTGATTAGTGGTAGGCCTGTTATAATTTATAAAGTTGTTATATTGTTGGAAGCCTAAGGCCGTGTTCAAGGAGAAGTTGGGCCCCAGGTTAGTTTTCTCTCCCTTTGTAGCGTGGAAGTGTTAGTATTGTGCTCTAATCTTGTGTACTTTGTTTGGAGACTAGTGATGGCATGTATTGCATTGATTGCTCATTCTCATGTTTTTTGTGGTACAATCCCGATCCATGAATTGGTTCATCATTATCATTCACAGATAGGATTGTTTTCACACTATTGGTTTTAAACTGATTTTGACGAAAATCATATCACCTGGATCACTAGCCAAACCAATTTTTGTAGATTTATGAGGGGTTGAGGATGTACTCCTTTTCACTTGTAACTGTAGAGGCATCTGGGATGTCCACAGCTTTTACTCGACTCGCCGGCACGTCATTGCCCTTTCTTGCATTGGTTTGGCTACTCATTCCTCTAGTACCACGATAGAGATGAATTATTATAAAACCTGATTTGGGCCTAGGCAGTGTATACAGACTGCCCGCGTCCCCATGGATCCCTCTAGCCATGAGTACCACTATACCGAATGGGGGCACTACATGGGTCCTACTTTGCAACACGACTGGGGTAGGTCTATACACTTAGTTATTGATGGTTACTGATTTTGGAGAGTGGAGTGAGCTCCTAGCATTTAGAGTTACCGATTTTCATCTATTTTGGCTAGGCTAGTTTTTTTTATGTTGCATTCAGAGATAGTCTGTACTAATTTTGTGTTGGTAAAAGTTTTGTACTCCTATTTTAATTAGATGCTCGATTACTGACGGATGTCAGGTCTTGGGAATGGTTTCTTGTGCATTATTGCAGTTGTTTTCTCTTTCCTCTCTTTATCATTAGCTTTATGCTTCTTCTTATTATCTTCCCCGTGATAGCTCGTTGCTTATGGTTCCAAGCTATGGATCTCCCTAACCTTCGTTGTTATCACGTATGTTTGATAAATACCGCATCAGAATGGGAAACGAAACTTAGGGGTTATACAAAGCGAGGTCAGGAATTCGATTCCGGGACGCCTTTCGAGCTAAAGACCAAGAGGAGAAAACCGCGAGGTCTCAAAGGTTGCATTAGGAATACCTAGGCAGTTGGGGCCTAGCTGTTATGGGTGGTATTGGAGCCAATATATTCCTTAGTATGATGGTTGGGAAAACCTCAACGATGACATTGAGTTCCTAAAGGGGGTACGAATCACTAGAAATGAAATGCAATATTCCATGCTAGAAGCTATTGCACTACAGAAAATACCACTTTCTCTACACTAGTGTATAGATGCAATGGGAGAAGCAAGAGAACAGCAAAGGGTAATATGTGAGATAAGTTTCTGCCTAGAATTTTTCTCTTCGTAAGTAAGCGTTGTAACCCTCGTTTTTTTTAAAAACTCCGCAAAAGAAATTAGGATCCTAAAATTGTTGAATGACCAGGATATTCATGTACGAGTGACTTGATTAAAATTTCCAAGGATAAATGTCTCGAAGCATATACTTTAACCTATTACCTCATCAAAACATTCCAGTTGACAATACCAGTTTCCCGCTCTTCCTGCCTGATAAGAACAGATTTACCAGCCTTCCTTTTGGTTGCGGAGGTTACATCTTTTTGGAGCTCATGCATTATGTTCGAAGACTGTGAACTCTCATTGCCAAAGTTTGGGTCATATTCAGCTTCAACCCCATAACTTTCTATTTTCCCAGCATTTTCCATTAGCTTTGGAAAAAGAGTGCCATGTTCCAAAAGCTTCTCGAAGGTCCCATCCTCTTTCACCATTCCTTCAGAGACCAAAATGATCCGATCCACCTGAGGTAGAAAATGCAGCTGATTTGTCACAAGCACCCTAGTCTTTCCTTGCAATTCTTCCTTTATACAGTTTTTAAAAACCTGAAAAAAAAACATTGCACTGCAAGTTAGATCCAACTTGCATCTAGCATATGCTTTCAAACTGCAACGACAAGGATGGAACAATTGCAATTGGTGAATTCTGTGAAGAAATCAATTACTGCAAATTAGTCCTGTACATAAACACGGAATAGGTTAGTCAACTTGGAAAAATCTACAGATTGAGATATGAAGATTGGATATTGAAGGTAAGCTTTTCTCAGGTAATGTTGATATACCTTTTCCCTTACTGAACTGGTGTTGTCCAGGCATTCATACAAGATAATTACCTGATGGGCAACATGTGCATCAAGAGCACTTAAGGGATCATCAAATATATAGACATCGGAATTTTTGTAGACAGCCCTAGCCATTGATACTCTTTGCTTTTGTCCTCCGCTAATATTCACTCCTCTTTCGCCAATTTCTGTAAGGTCCAGACCCTGAATATTTTAGATATGTGAACATATCAGCTTCATGTAGACTAACTAGTAAATAGAGAACTCCACACATCACAAAGATATATTGATACAAATACACCATCATCAAATAGACTTACTGGAAGTAACTCAAGATCATGGTCCAATGCAGTGACATGTATTGCCTTCCAATATCTTGTTGATTCAAAGTTGGAACCAAATAATATATTTTCACGTACCTAAAAACCAGAAAGGTAAAGGTAATTGCATCGTTCCATATAAATACACAAACATAATTTATCACATTTTACAAATATCCACAAAATATTGTAATGACTGCCCGAAATAGCATGTTCATGTAAACAGACTTATGTTACGGGCATAACAAGGACTCTGGATAAATTGAAGCTCACAGTGGCATTGAAGATCCAGGATACTTGAGGAACATATGCAATAGAACCTCTGATAGTGACACTTGCATTTCCTAAGGGAGGAAGCTCCCCAAGAATCGCTGAAATCAGAGATGTCTTTCCTTCTCCAGTCCCACCCACAATAGCAACTAGCTCACCAACTGGTATATCAAAATTAATATTTGACAAAGTGGGATGCTCAGGCTGTAAAAATAAGAGGTTAAAATATAAAAATTGAAAAAGAAACAAAAACCTCCAACCTGATAACAGTTATCAAGCAAAATGAAAATGTCAGTGTGAAAGGACAATTTGAGGAACTCTGACGGATGTTCCAAGCGGTTATAGAGGAGTTCACAGAAAGGATCTGATTGTAAATAGAGACTTCAACCTATGTGGGGGTGGGGGTGAATGTAGCCAAATGGATCAAGGCAATGGATTATGAATCCACCACGCATGGGTTCTATCCCCGTTGTTCACCCATCAATAAATAGACCGTTTGTTTCGGAGACACAAGACCAACCTAGAAAGCAATTTTCCTGCAAGTCATCTTGAGGCTTTCAAACGCATCCAAGCAACTGGTATCCTCTTGAAAGATAGAAAGCATAGAATCACATCACCTACTTGTTTAAAGCAAAAACGGATTGGCCGATTGCTAGAGTATTGTATTGCCCTCCAATAGGACTATACAGAGCAGCGGGAAGGTCGGAATCTAGTGAATCTGTCTTTATTGTGTAACTCTGCACGTCACCCATTGTGTAATGACAGTGTGCATTCATCCCATGATCTTAGTGCTCAGATTGTGCCTTCTGTATCTGTAACTGTATGTGCATATGGATACACTAAAATATATGTAGGTTCCGCTTCAGGAAAGACAAGTTGACTCCACAAAGCAGAAAATGCCTCAGATATTCCATTAACTGTTACCTAGCCCAGGGAAGGAAAAGAAAGAGAAATTTGCTAGAGGCACCTTCTATTCCTTGCCACAACGTATCCCAAGTTGGCTACCTTTCACTTGCGAAATCCTAGGGGACTCTTGCTTGTAGGCATAAGGAAGATTTCCGATTCACCGCTTGGACCTAAAAACAATCTACTAAAGGTCTTCCAATTCTGCTGTGAGTATTTTCTTCTCTTGGATCATATTGATTTATACCCTTTTGGTCTATGGGGTGCCCTCTTTTCTATTTTTCTTTCTTTCATCTTCCTAATTCCTCAAGTAAGCTTCATGCCAGTCTAACTAAGGTAAGGGCGGAAGACCTCATTTCACCATTCATATCTATTCTTCTTAGGCCAGCTTCGGCCATTCAATCCGACATTTCATTTCCCCCTTCATCATTTGATTTTTCACATCTAAGAGCTGATCTTGCAAAAGGAGTACAGTACGATAACAAGTGATTTGTGATCAATAAAAAGTACCACTAGATTTTGAACCCATCACTCTTGGATACTCACCTTAGACAATTCCATTCGGCTTTATCCCTAGTGTTAACGTCTCTATCATGCACTCTTCTAAAGTTATCCGAAAGCCCTCATATTCAACTCGCTGCCTCATCCATATAGCACAAACTCACTCGGAGTGCTTTATCCTACTATGGTGGAGAACTCTAAAACATTCGGAGTGCCAATTCTCTTTCAGACGAAGCACGATGGATAGGTCGACAACTCTTCTCTTCACAAGTAGGCTTGGCGCTTAGTTGATTTGAAAAGCTAGAAAATGCAAGAAGATTGAGAAGGCGCTGTAGTGAAGAGATTACATGAGAATAAGTCGTATGTTTTGAAGTTAAATATTAACGTGAGGTCACATAATATTATAGGGCGGGTAGAAATGGTTCTGTATTATGTCCTGTTTAAATAAGTTGAGTCTTTGATGAACATAGTATGGTGTTGTGGTAACGGTGAGGGAGATTTACGAAAGAGTGAAAAGAATTTACAATGATTTACTTGTTAATATAACTAGTAGTAGGTTAGGAGGTTGAGTAATGGGAATTTGATGATAATAATGATGCTGGACTTAACTATGTGATGATTTCTGCATAAGTTACCTCTGTATGTATGATTTATAGGGATGACAAGGCCAGGGACTTTTCTAAGATATAAATAATGAAATTATAATCTTTTGTGAATGACTAAGGTACGAGCGTAATAGGGGATGTAGAGAGGCATTAACTGTGATGTAACGTTGTGACCTAACTGTATCGTTATTCCGGTTGATTTTGTGATGTTCTACATGGAACTAATCCAGGTCAGCCTTGGCTAGGAAAAATCAAATGATGATAAAGTTGCTTAGAAGTTAGAACTATGCAATCACCAGTTTCATGAGTAAAATAATACTTCTCCAGTGGCTTAGTGGAACAGAACAGATAGATGAAGAGTTGGACCTTAGAATCCCAAGAAAAGAATCCGCCCCTGATTGAAATCACAGGAAACCCAGGTTCAAGTGGTGGATTAGGTAAGAGCACTCTCTCTTCAGCTAAGAACAACTCCTCCATTCGTTGCAATGATACATTTGAATTTACAACCTGTATGTAAGACAGACACAACAGTTTGTAATAACCCATTTTTTAATAAATGATTAATTGGTAATTTTAACCAATAGAAAAAGAAAAAAATGGTAATCTTTTCTTCCACGTAGACAACAGTTCATAGAAAGCCTGTCAACAAACACTTGCACACATTCTGCTAGAACTTTCTCCTCATTATTATATGATGTTGATATCAAAGATATAATTTTGGATGATTTATGAGTTCCATGTAGAATGCTGAGATACTGAGAACCATATACCTATGTATTCCTCAATAAAAAGAAGTATTGTTCAGCATAATCTTCTACTCATGGTGGTTAATGTTAGAAAATTTCTGTAGACAAAGCACAGAGGAAATAACTTGGAAGTGATGTCTAGGGAGATTCATGAAAGAGATGGAAGAACACACTGCATTAGATTAAGCAGACATATGAAGAATTCTATATTAAGGGAAAGAACTCCACACAGCTAACCATAAACAAGGACAATACTAGAATTGAGAAAAAGAACCTGAGTTATTATGTTTGGAAGCATGTTCAAAGGAAACCTCAGAATTGCAAAGAGAGAAAGTGAAGAAAAAGCTCTGGCAGCTGTCAAATTTCCACCAAGCAAAGTGAAACTTCCAAATGAAATTACTGCCACGAGAACGGGGATGCTGTTCAGCATGAAATTGTTGAACTGTTGATAGAGAGGGAAAGAGAAGAAACAATGAGGAAAAGAAGGATTTGCATCTTAAGCAAAATATGCAAAGTCATTTGAGTCAAGATCCCCTATCAAGTCATGTAGAGAACATGTTGAACCATCATTGTACAGAACATAATCTTCCATCACTAAAAAATCAGTGCGGTTCATTTTTCCTCTAGCATGTCCTATTTTCACAAAGCTAACCCACAAGATTACTCCAGTTGTTTGGTTTGTGCTGATTTTGTCACTTGTAGATAGGTAGCTTCAGAAGTGTGTCTAATTAAAAGCTCTATGCAAAATTATCAAAAGTTAGATTCTCTTAAAGATCAGGATTTTTGGAAAACCTTGACAATTACTGGATCATATCGTTTCAATGAAAAGATGAGACATATAAGGAACCAAATGCTGAGGTGTCATTCCAAAACAAAAGAACTTTCTTGAAGCTAATTTAGTTTGATTCTATGCACAGGCGGGTTATAACATACCGCTGCTAATAGCTGGGCTTTCCTGAACCAAGAAAGTTCACCATTCCTCATTCCTTGGACTTTAGATTGGAAGCTCTTCTCCCATGCATAACATCTATCTCAATGCACAGAAAATCAAGCCCATTTCCAGATTTTCTGAAAAAAAGAAGGGAAACAAAAGGAAAAAAGAAAAAAGCAGAAAAAACCATACTTCACTACATCCATTGCAGCAAGTACTTCATTAGTTAGACCAACCCTTTTGTCAGTATATTGCAATCCTTCTTTGGATAGTTTTCGCATATAGCTAACGATAATTGTCTGTGCCAAAATGATAAACACATATGGTTTAGAGACCACTTTGAAGAGGAAATTACATAGTGTTATAATGGTTGATAACAGTTCAAAATGACTAAGATTGAGTACAATATGAAACTTCCGATCTATAGTTTATTAGTGCAATGTGGACTTCTTTTATGAAGTGATTACATATATTGTTTGAAGAGGGGTGCTCCTGCATAAATGCATAAAGAAAGTATTGTATCTCATACCAAAGCATGATTCTCTGTAAAGTACTGTAGCTCATAGAAAAGCATGATTCTCAATGAAAAGCACCCTATTATTTATATTATAGGTGTTCCAAAAATGAAATTAAAAGAAGTAAAAGTTCTATCGCCAGCCTCTTCTGCTTTCTCGAAGATAGCATATCTTTAACATGACTGTTAGATAGTTATTGGTCGTTTATTAGTTGGTTAAGAAACAAATTGTTCATGTATTAAAATCAACATAATTAATACTATGTTTGGTAGCATTTAGTTGTTGTGTACAAAATTCAACATACCAAGTGTGTGTTTGGTTACCAATTTACAATCCCGCATAACCAATACATGTACAAGTCATAAGGGAATCTATGTATAATTTTATGCAGTGAAGATGGAATAACTAAACCATGCAATAATTAAACTCTCAATAACTAATCTTTGCATTACTAATAATTGCGTACATTTACCCAACAACCACATGACCCCTAATGTGTATTAGTAGACTTAGTATCCCAGAATGGAAACAGTGTATAATGTACAATGTAGAATATTAGTATAAACAGGGTTCAGTGTTATACAATGGAGAACATCTATAATGATATATTATTTCGGGTCATTATTACTCACATGAAATTAGAACTGGAAAAATAATCATTAAAAAATTTACAGGTGAAATATGGGAGATCATCTCTATTTCCACTGGTCTGGAGCAAAAACTAACACCGCCATCAGGTTCAACATCATCCGGCAACAAAAACCCCGTCAAACCTCCCAACAGAAATTCTCACGCACCGCCTAAAGCTAGAGTTGCAGGGAATGTCTTTCTCCATGGTGACCAAGAGGAAGACGTTTTGTTGCTAGTGGGGGGCAGGGGGGTGAATCTAGTAGTCATGTATGTCAATAGCACAGATCAATCTACTGAAAAAATCTCCTCAAGCCTGGTTTGAGAAGTTTTTTTCTTTTAAAATTGATAATTCAGAAGTTTGACAAAATTGTTATCACCATCACCAACATCGGTCAAGATAGTATCACTAACTTAAAACAAAATCACTTTCAGCTACCTCGACAAACTGTAGTATTTTCTAAGTATTGAAGTTATTCAGTTCAGATCAAGTATTCTTATTTCACAATGAAAGTATTCCCTAAATAGTCTTGAGGGGATAAGATGTAAACCCACAGACAAACCTATAGATCTGATTGCTAAATTTCTTCCAGGACAGGAGGAGCCACTTATTTATCCCGGAAGATATAGATGGTTGGTCGGTAAGTTGAATTATCTCATAGAGACTACACCAAGTTTCTTCTCCTGAAAGTGTTGTAAGTCAGTCTATGGATTTTCCCTGCGATAGTCATTGACATGCAGTAGTACATATTCCACTACATATAAAGTACGCTCTAGGCAAAGACGTACTCTCTGAGGAACAAGTACACATGCAGATTGATGTATATACGGAAGGTTATAGGGCAGAATCACCTTCTGATAAACGTTCTACATCTACATATTGAGTTATAGTAGGAGGTAATTCAGTGTCTTGAAAGAGTAAGAAACTGAGTGTGGTTGCTTGATCTAGTGCAGAAGCATAATATAGACCAATGGGTATAGCACTTGTAAGCTAGTTTGGGTTAACAGTTGCTCAGAGAACTAAAATTTGGAGAAACCAGTTAGATGTTGTGGCAACACTATAACAGGAAAATAGTTTTAATAAGCACTCTATACCAAAAAGCCAATTTAAGTAAAGATTAGATGATGAAGCTGCTAGTGACAAGTTATAACTCAGACTTGAAGGAAGAATACACCACCTGCATTGGTATCATCAAAACTAGCATAAGAGCACCCAGAAGTGAAGCCAGACCTAGTTGCTGGTAAAGAAGAACCACGGCAATGACAATCCGAAATGGAGCAGACCATAAAACATGAAGCTGCTGGCACACTTGCTGAATAAATTATGAATCATATTAGTCAATATCCAACAAAAAGTTATACCACTATGAAAAAAACCACGTTTTTTCCTAGTCATCTATAATGCATGTAAAATAGTAGCCATACAATTTTGTCTAAGATCCTACACTAGAACCCAAAAAAAAATACTGCAATTAAGACCTTTGGGTTCCATTAATGGCTAATAAATGATTTGGAGGCATCTGTTCCATATTGTAGTCCATCATTACGGATGTTAAATAAAGCCGATATATAGATGCTTCATATGGAAGACATGATAGCATAGATCATTTTAAGAGTAAGTTAAACAGTGTAGATGTGTGAACATCGGATCATTGACTAGTTGTTGAGACTAAACAAAAGGATTTTTTTTAATAAACGTGTCACAAGCTTAGTCCTATTATTTTTTTAATGATTTTGTAAAAATGAAGAATTAAATTCAATTTTCTCTTCAATTTACCATGGCGACGATGAATATCCCTTTGACTTGCATAAGGAACACTATTGAAATAGTTGTTGAATAATATTAGTAAAAGAAAAAAATATGTATCATTTAAAATACTGACTAACAAAATGTATTTCTATTCTTGAAACTGGTGAAAGTTGTAGAGAATGCTTGTACTTCAAAAGTGTTGTATATTTGTGATATTCCCAAATAGAAAGCATAACTTAACATGGGATATAAGGGAGTACTAGTTTCAATTTCAACATAAAACATTTTAGTCCAACATGTAAATCTCAACTTATTTCTGCTGTCACTCATATTTTGCACTGTTATTATATGGTCCCACATTTAATTACTAGTGGCACCATTGTACACATTGAAAGGAGGGACGAAGACAGCAGAGATTGTTGTTCCATGCATACCTGAAGTGCATTAGCATCTGTTGTGATCATATTTGTAATTTTTCCAGAAGGAAACTTCTTTCGGTCCTCGAGTATTAATCTTACAGATTTGCGGAATATGGCAGCGACCTTAACACAGGAAAAAATAACTTTTATTAAATCCACTCACAAGACTTCCAAAAACAAATTATGATGTGATTCTCTATAAAACAAAAAGAGGAAAAAATATAGCCCAATATCTTTGGGCCATCAAGTTTATGAAATATGTACACAATGTATAGGTAGTTGATACTTCATACTAATATACACATGTTATACATACATACATACAAATACATATCTGATATACCTATACATATTGTTGACACCAAATTCTGACCGACCTAAACCCATTTTAGATTGTCATTTGATTAAAATAGATATTTTTAAAACTTTTTAAAGTAAATGAGTTTATTTCAAATTTTATCTAATAATTACGTATTTTTAATACTTTTTAACTTTCAAAATTTGTTCGTTATATGAAAAAAAACTATTTCATTTTATTATAAATTACTTTCATTATTATTATTATTATTATTATTATTATTTACTTTATTATAATTATTTTTAGTGATAATAATAGTAGTAGTAATACTTATTTACTTATTATTATTATTATTATTATTATCATTATGTCGATATCGTATTTTAAATACATTATATATACATATATTTTTTTAATATATATATTGTTTTATCAAATTTTAATCTAAAATAACAATTTTAATACGTTTAATATTTTTTACGTAATAATTTTAGCACATATTGCGTATTTTCTTTACATAAAGATTATTATTTAAAATATTGTATATTTTTATAAGTATTATAATTAATTAGATGACAATCTATTCAATTTTATCCCAATTTATTTAATTCGTAGCCTTTTTAAGTCAATTTATTTTAATTCTAATCGATTTCTTTGAAATTTATTTCAATTCTAGCTAGTTCTTTCATAATTTCCTTCAATTCTAGCCTAAATTGGGTCAATTTGTGACCTAATTTTAAATTCTCAATCTAATTTTGTTTTACTCAAATCCAGATATCTATTTTTTTATTCGGATCCAACCCATTTTTTAAAGAGTATTAATCTCATCCGTCAATTTTAATCTAACCACCCCAAATTAATTTCAATTTTTCCTTTCCTTTTAATCCATTCATCACCCCTAAAACCTAAAAAAATTTCCATTTCACTCTCTCCCAAAAGTGTCGCACACTTTCCCTTTCAACACCACCAGGCTGCCACCCCTCCTCTCCCTTCAACCTAGCCGCCTCTCTCTCTATACCAAATCCGTCGGTCACCTTCCTCCTCTCCATAGCCATGGCTTCACGTCACGCCACAGACCACAGCCGCCACCCTCTCTCTCCGTTCTCTCCTTTTTCGGTAGCCACCACCACTCCCGACCAGCGGAAAACCCTCGCCAGCAACCCCCTTTTTGCATTGCAACTCACCCAGCGCCGGCGTCCCCTTTCTCCTCTTCCCAGTCAACCTCTGGCGAAACCCAAACCCCCACCGCGAAACGACCCCGTCAGCCCCCTTTCTCCCCTCGACCCGCATGACAACCACCATGCAACACCACCGGTGGCCCTTCCTCCATCACCTCCCTCTTCATCTGTCACTGTCGCCCTAAAAACCCCGCGACTTCTCTCTCCTTCCCCCCATTTTTCCGGAAGCAACAGCAACCACACCAAAACCCTCTCCAGTCAACCTTCCTCCTCTCCGATGAAGAAAACTCCAGTCAGCAAACACCGGCAAAATAGACTGAAATTAGTGCAAACTGCTTTGGAATATAGAGCATTCGAATTCGGTTTGATTTCATTTTTTTTTACCACTTACAGTTTCTTGTTTGCTGGGATTAGAGGTTATGTGCATCTTTTAACATGTTTAGGTTGTTAATTTTTCTTAAATCATCATTCGGCTAATTTTCATAACTAATTAGTTCTTGAGGTTTGCTTGTTGGTTCATTTGTCGCTGGTTAATTTCGATATACTTGTATGATTGTGTTATTTGAAATTACCTGATTTCTGGGATTATTTGATTCGGTTGTTATTTTGACGGTTTCTTTCTGTAGATTGGAATTTAAATTTAAACCGACTGTCCTTTCGTTGATTAGAATTGACAAGATTTGCGCTTAGTTTTGTTATGACAAAATTGTTTAATATATGCATAATTGATTATTGCCTCCTTCAAATCTTAGATTTTTACTTGCTTTAGTTAAGCTAATTTTTACCGCAAATTAGCTGATGATGGTGTGAATTTAGCATAATGGATTTGTTTTATTTTAATGTAATTAATTCTTGCCTATTTCGATTTGAACGAATTCTTGGGATTTTCTGGTAAATTTGCATATAACTTCTACTGATTAGTTTCTTTTTAGTAAAATATTATTCATTATTCAAATATGGTAACTTTTATATTGATAATTGATTTTCTTTCCTTCTATTTTTTTGTAATATGCTTAATCCCTTTTGTTATATAAAGCCTTAGTCACAATTCTTGACGGAGGACCTTACACACGGACGCACACAGAAAAAAGGAAAACCCTCACATTCTTCATACAAAAGGAATTACTTTTCTCATAAATACAAAAGTTCTCCTTTCTCTCATCTTCTCTTCTGAAAAAAAAAGAGAATAATAAAGAGTTGCTGGCAATCCTGGTCCTGAGTCTACTGCTTTGTTGATTCTTCTAAAAGTTGGTTTGCTTTCATTTTTTTACATGTATTAATGGTGTTTTATGACTATTTTGTTTGAAGTTTATAATGGTTATATGTGGGTACTGCTAGTTCTTTTATTTTAGTATTGCAGGTTCGTTTTCTAAGTTTCTCACATAGTCGGGGTGTGAAGAGTTGTCTGGGATGGGATGAAGGAGACTTCGAAGATTTTTTTATGTTTAATGTTGTATTTTATTTTTTGCAAAATCTTGTAATAAATATTGTGGAAACCGGGGATTAGTTAAAAAGGGGAAAGGATTATGTGCTAACTGTTTTTTTACTTTGTTATTTACCTGTTGTCTAATTGTTTGGTGACGTTATCGCATAGGCAATCTTAAATCTAGGATCTAATCTCTATTTTGCTAAAAAATAAATTACGACCTTTTCTTGCATTAAAAGGTTCTAGATATCATGCCTATAGGATTTAAGTTTTCTAACATACTCTTTAGGATTTGTTTCTTTGTCAATCTAGAAGTCATGTCTATAGGATTTTAAAAGTATATGATTTTAATGTTCTTTTGACACATCATATGTTTAGAAACCATGTTTTAGGTTTTTTTATGCTCGTAGGATTTAATGTTTATTTTACTTATAAATATTTTTAATCTCACTCCATTTAACAATTGTGTTACATCGTTTAACATTAAAATTAAATTGCTTAATAACGCTTTTATCATGATTTTTAAATACTTTAATTATATCATGCTTTAGGGTATTGTTTTTACATATTTAGTAATCATGTTTAGGATTTATGTCATGAAATCATGCCTATCATATTTTGTTTCAAAGCATGCTTAAATAAATATTTTTGCAATAGAAATCAGGCCTATAGGTATGAATTTTTTGCATAAATAGGATTTTTCTTTCTTAAACAATTTTTAGCATTATTTATGCCTATAAAACCTCCTCAGTTTCTTTTAACACTTAAATATTTTTAACATGTCCTTTTTAATATTTTTTGGAATATTTTTCATCTCTTTAAAGATGTCTTTTTAAATATTTTTCATCTCAATAAATTTTAATATGGTAATGTTTTTAAGAGAATCAAAGTTTTAATATTTGAATATTAATTTGATGCACTTAATAATTAATAAATCTTTGCACTTTCATTTGTGTGTGTTAATATGTTTGGAGGCCTACTTGAGATTTTATGTGCTAATTGATTGTCTTGTCTGTTTTTGTTTGACGCGGTCTAATAGGAAACCCTATATTCTCCTCAAGTCTAGAACTACCAAAATTAGAAAGTTCAACGCCTCTTGGACCTTAGGAGGGACGTTAGGCACTTTTAGAAATCATTAGATTTTCATTTTCTTTTAGTACGCCTTTTAAGTATAAAATAAACCAACTTAGGAGGGGTAGGGGTACATAGGACCCTCAGAAAGGACGATTCTAAACTCGAGCTTCAATGGGGCGAAACTTTGATTTTCGTACCTCGACTTAAATAAAGTCATGCGAGCTAAAATTGACAAAATTTAATTTTGCCTTCCGAAAATAAAAGTCGAGCAAACTAATCCGAGTGGTATAAAGTTGTTTAATTCCTCATTTTCCCTTTTACTATGCTTTCCTTAAATGTTTGGGGTAGTTTAGTTATTTAATTGTTTTTTCTACTTGTTTAATTCTATTTTATTTTATCACTTAGGCCTTTTTAGGATATTTTTCAATAAGAGACCTTATTTGCAAACCCTCACATAAAATGCGAGATACGGCAAGGACTCGCATATGCGGACCTCGAAGGGTGCCTAACACCTTCCCTTCAAGGTAACTTGAACCCTTACCCGTTCTCTGGTGACCTTAGAGTTAGATTTAGTTTTAGGTTAGAAATAGTGTCCTAGTGCACCTTAACTCATTAGGTGGCGGCTCTTCAAACATTTTAAATCCCAAAAGAGTTGTGTCACGACATCGTCCAGGTTCCCGTGGCAGACATATATGGCAGACAATGATGGGACCATGATAGATATCCTAACACAGATTCAGGGCATCAATGTTGCGACGCAAGCCTATCGTGGGGCTGTTGATGGCCAGTTGGCCGAAATGCAAACTTTTCATGACTCTATTGGTGCATAAACTGAGGGCCTTAGGAAGGAAAATGAAGATCTGAAGACGGAGGTGAATGTTCTCCGCTATATATATATATATATATATATATAGAGAGAGAGAGAGAGAGAGAGTGGACTCATTGCATATACTCATGCACTACTTGAAAGTGCCAATTTGTCTTGACTTGAATCATTGCCTGAGTTCCATTATTTGATGAAAAAATAATGGGAAATGATTCTTGCAAGATTTGATAAAAGCCTATGGGAAATAGTTCTGGCTAGCTTTGATAAACGCCGATGGGAAATGGTTCCGACGAGATATGAAAAGCAGATGAGAAATAATTCCAGCTAGATATGATTTATACTAATGGAAAATAATTCTGGCAGATACATGGTCCATGTGTGATCCCATGGGCAATCTAAATTTATCAATGGATGTATATCATAGGACAGACATGTATTATGATTACTTGACATTGTATTGCATCATCTTAGACCTCATTTACATGATATAGTTGAGAGCTTCTTCTTTGCAAATATATATTGATGGTTAAACTCTCTAGTTGTGACTTGTTGACTATGACTTAATTGAGGACAACGTGCTACTTGAATTATACATTGTGTATGTTGACTTTCCTGAGTGCAGGTTGTAGTTTTGAAGGTTGGATGGTGTGGTTGGAGTACTTGCATTCTTTACTCTTTGTTTAGTATTTACTTGTTGGATATCGTGCTGTTTGGTACTCACGCTTATTACTACACTTGTGTAGGTTGCGAGTTTAGTTCCATCTAATGCCTTTATTTCATATTTTGGACCGAGCTTTTGGATTGCCTAAGAGGTAGCAATTTGTCTATTCAGCAGGCTCTCAAGACTCTTTTATCTTGTGTTTGTTCTATTTGAGAACCGATACATTGAGACTTATACTTTTCCGTTCAGTTTTGTTTAAGTGTTGTGGCTTGTATATGTGACACCAATCTTGGGATTGTTTGACTTATGGTTTTCTTTCCGTGTTGTTTATCTTTTTATAAATTGTTACTTCCGCTTTACTTTCTGCTTCATTGTGTTGTATCTCTGTTTAGGCTGACTTGTTATGGTGGTTAAGGCAAGTGCTATCACACTTGAGTCTGAATTGTGACAAAAATCCTTTCAAGTCTTCTTCTCCAAGGATTCCCTCCAAAGTGAATTAGATTCTTCAAGGTCCCAAGCTTCTTCCATAATATCAAGGCCAGGTTTCACCTCAGACATGTTTCATCCATGAATCCCAAAAGAATTCTCTACTTTTTCATGAATTTTTAATGTAGAAACTAAGGATTTTGATGATCTTGTATTGGGTTCCATTAATTATGTTTGTAGTCATCCTTATTGATATTTATTTCATGATTTCAAGATTTTCTACATGAACCCATGCATTATGCCCTAATTTTACTATGAGCTATGATCATGATTTGATAAGGATTCCATGCATGTTTTACAAAGGTGAAGAATTATGTTTTAAGTGATATTTCTCAAGGAAGCATGAATGATTGTGTAAGGTTTTCTCACACATGAATAATTGTGAAAAGTTTTCTCACCTACTTAAAGGATTCATAATGTTGAAAGGACTGTTGATCATGATGAAATGAGATATGAAGCAGATTGGTAATTTATTATTGCCTTTCCCCGTGATATGCCTAGATGGTTTACTTTATCTATTTCGTGGGGTTGACTTAGCACGGATTAGACTTTGAGGTGGAAACTTAGTACGGGAGTCTCTACTAATAACCTCTAGTCCCATAACTACATGCCACCGTAGGTTGTCTTAATTGACCTAGCTAGTAGATCTACATATAGCATATGATATGAGTCTACCTTGGTAAAATAGTGTCCCTTTTTTTAGTGTAGGGGCAACACTAAATTCCATATTATAACTCGCATGGTATTATTGTCGATTAAGGTTGTAATCCCACATATGAGCGTGATTTATTATGACATGCTTCGTTAACGGTTTCATTATGACTCTAATACGCATTGACCATACTCATGTCTTTTCATCATGCTTTAAATAAAATGTTTATCATGTTTTTTAACTTGGTCAATTGCATATCATGATACATCTTATATTGCACTATTCACATACTCAGTCCATTTCATGTACTAACGCATACTTTCTGCCTATGTTGTCTCACAATATAGGTTCTGACGTCGCGCATCCTGGTCGTGGCTAGAGGTTAGTACTTGTTTTGGTGGGTCCTCATGTTTCGAGGACGTTTATTGTTGCTTTCTAAAGACATTATTTCTTTTTTTTTTCTTTTGGGTTAGCTAGACACATGTTCTAGCATCCCTCTACTGTAGTTGGGTTGTTGAGATAATATATGCTTCTGCCTATACTTCGTATTCTCTTATGACATAAAACCTTCCTTTATGAATGTTTCTTTATATTATGTTGTATGGATGCTAAGTTGCTTGTTTAGAGTCTCTCAGGATTCTATTCACCATGTCACACCTAGCGCGTTTGGGTCGTGACAATCCCATTAAGATATACAACTTAATATTTAATAGCTTCTAGAATTGTCATCGTTAAAATTCATTCGACATTTAAGATGAAAAAATAAGCAGGAAAACAGGTACATTGATTGAGGTAATGTGTTTCCACAAAACATGGAAGGTGAATTGGCTTATCTTTTGTCTCCACAAATATTATGATTGTCAACAAAGTACACTAAAGTTCTGTTTTATGCTATACCTTTTTACTCTGCATCTACCAAAGAACGTAATTTTGTGACATAAAGTCATGACGGACATTTTTATGGTGTTCATAGCCATATTATCAGAGTTGCAGCGTGGGGAATTTAATCACATAAAAAAAAAAGAAGGGAAAAAAAGGAAATGGTTATATCATGATTATCTTGGCAGTACAGTAAAGAAAAGGTAAAAAAAATATCGTCAAAATCAATCATGTGGGCAGTGTGCTCAAGTGTATAGAATTATTTAAAAACAGAAGAGACTGGAGGATAAATATAGGACATGCCAGTAGAATTAAGAAAGACATTACCAGAGTTGATCTCATCCTAAAACCAACACGCATGACATTCTGAAAGTACTGAGCTTCACATAGTACTCCAAATGACTGGATCAAGGAAAAAAATACAATTGAGGAAGTGTATATGTATAAGCGGTTAAATTGTACAAAATTCTTTTAAGTAAGCAAAGCTAATGAAATTCTTATATATTCAAGTTCTGAACTATCCAGTGGTGAGCAAGAAGAAAACCACATGATCACCATTCATAATTTAGAACAATGAACAACAACAACAACAACAATATACCCAGTATAATCCCATGAAATGGGGTTTAGGAAGGTCAGTATATGCAGACCTTACCTCTACCTCAAAGGTAGAGAGTTTGTTTCCGATAGACCCTCTGCTCAAGAAAAAACGTCCAAACCAATCCATAAAATAACTAACAGACGTACAGGAAATAGAAGATAGTAACAATAAACAGTTGCTAATTATGGTACCATTGGGTAGTGTAGATATGAGAATATGTAAATATGATATAAATAGATAGGGTAAATATTTACCTAGTCCCTTTAATTAAGCATTTAAGAGATTGTATAATATTTTATCAGTTTCTTTATTTATTTACATTATCTGTAACAACTATTTAATCCCATCAACTTGAGGGAATAATCAATTAATTCAATTCCCAATATATCCTCTTCGTTTTCTTCTTCGTCTTCTTCTAATTTCTCATGATATTAGAGCCACTGAGTTTTTTAGTTCTATCTCTCAATGTTTTTTCCTTTTACTAACAGAAACTGAGAAAAAGAGGGAAGGATCGATCAATTGGTTGCTAAATCAACCATATCAGAAAACTGTCGAGTCTCACCTCTCTCTTTCTCCAGGTCATTTAAATTTTGTTTAAATTCCTTTCTTTCTTAAATCTGGTTGTTTACGTCTTTGTTTCTCTCTATATGCTAAAGACTTTTACTTCTTTGCTTCATCAGTACTTTTTTTGTGACCAAAAAAAATGGCTGTCAAGTAGCTGTCAAGGGACATGTAGTGCACACACAAGGAGAGGCTAAGATCCAATAAATAGAAATTGTAATGTGATGTTTTTGCTTGAGCTGAATAAAAAAAGATCTTCCCTTTGTCTTATACAATTTTTCTTTCCTTCTCAATGTTGTAGCTAAGGTACTCTAATGGAGTCCTACATTTACTCCATTGGAATCACAAATTTTTCACCTCTGACCCTTCGCACATCTTCCTCGTTCTTTGTTGGATGCTTGCATGAACCAACCTTTCTTCTTCAATGTACATTCTTGCTGGTAATTCCACCAGACCTGAAGGATTAAGAATATGCCTTCAGGTTCCAGATTTATTGCTTTTAGGAAACCCGCTTTCATCCCCAATAACTCTGATTCTAACACGTTTAAGATGATTCCAGAGTTCTGTCTCCTCCTGTCTCTACCCATCCATCGCAATGATCATCTATGGCTTTAAACACCTCAGTCGACCAAAAGTGCAGTGGTAAACTGACGACCTTCATCCACACAGTGGTTGGACAATCCTTGAGCAGACACCCTATCACTGAGCAACCACCCATAAACTAATGATGTTTTTCAGTGCCATCTCCCCTTCATGACCTGTTTGGTGTTGATTAGAAGCAAATTAGAAGCAGAATTTTCCATCACCCATCTCAAAGATACTCATTCCGTGGATGTGCTGCCAAGTAAAAGTAGCCCATTTTCTGGTATCTGACAGAGTCATCCTTTGAATTTGTTCGCAGAGAATGAACCAGGCATCTACTCAACACCTCTTTCTAATTAGATTTGAACTCTTCTTTTATGTGAATAAATCTCCCCCCTTTGAATACTGCCCTCCTCCTACTCCTTTATTAGACCATCTGGGATTTCACAATGCATCTGCATAAGGGATCACTTTATCTGCCAATCTCTAATTCTCTTACATTGTTTTGGTCATTGGAGTAGTTAATGAACCTATCAATGACATTATGGCCAAAGCTCTTAAAATTCCTTGCACAGGTCTCTGAAAAACTTTCTTCTTTTCTATCTTCTAACTCCACTGTATCTGTACTTTGAGGCTTCTCTTAGAATCTGTACAATCCATTCCAAGGTTTTCCTGTCCAGAGACCACCTTGTAATGAAATTTCTGCTCCTTACAGTCGATTTAAACCACGAATCTGCTGTGTTAGTGGATCTCTCAATGTCATAAGACTTGAAACCAACCGCAAAATAAATGTTGTTATCCATCTGAAAAAGAAAAGAAAAGGAAAGAACGAGAAAAGATGCCTCCGGTGATCAGAAGGACCACTGGAATTCAGTCACTAACTCAAAAGTAACTTAAAGCATTACCTCAGAACTAGAGCCTGGCAGCAAATTTTTAAAACAGAAGTGTTGTGGATGCTAGTTAACGCAACACTCTTGATTTATTATTGTCACCATCAACCACATCAGGTCAAAATGATGCTTGGTTCTAAATCCATCATCAATCATGAGCTTCCCTTCCTCAATCCTCTAGTGACAGTTAGTAAGTGTATTTTCTCCTCTCACAATCTTAATCATACTTAAACCATGTCGAGTAATCATCATTTAGGATCATCTAATCAAGCATCAATTTAGTTGGAAATGTGTAAAACATCAATACAAGGGTGTTTTTCATAATAAGGTTGAAAATGATGATTAGAAGTCTCATTTCTAAATCTCAAGATGCTTTTGATAGAGGCAAACAGGTTTCGGATACAGCTTATAATTGCTCATGTCATGGTGGATATGGAGCTAAAAGTTAAACTGAGATAGCTAATGGTTAAAAACAATAAATACAAGGGGGTCTAGGTAGGGTAGTGTGTAGGCAGACCTTCCCCTACCTTAGAAGGTAGAAAGGTTGTTTCTGATAGACCCTCGGCTCAAGAAAAGAACAGGAGTGAAGAAACCAAGGACAAAAAACTAAACAAGGCAAGAAAGCTTATGATTGCATGAACTAAAATTTACTCATTCTTCTTGATTGAAAGGAAGGGTTTGGGGAAAGGGATTCCATTTTCACAACTGCTTTTTATTATTCCATTCAAGCTTTTATCAAGCTTGTGGAGATATGTTATTGGAGTATTTGTCAATAGCTTATAGGTTAAGAACAAATTTGGATTTCATCTCTGTTTCGCATAAATTATTCATGGATGGAACACTCCCTTTCTAGCCCATGTCAAACAGTCCTCCTAGTTTGGTTTGAGATGATCTTTTGGGCCAAACATTGCTATGATGAAGTTTAAATTACTCTCAATAAGGAAAGTCCATAATGGGCACAATTCAACCAATAATCTTTAATGTCACAGTGCTTTAGTCTCAATAAATATTTTGTAATGCTGAATACATTCAAATTAAATCAACAGTTAACGTCCTTGAGAAGAGACTAGGAGGATAGAACAAGCAATATGTATTTACATTGGGGCTCCGATAAAGTAATTTTTCAACCACTCCTATCAACCTTAGGATTTCGTTATTTTGTTACTTTCATTGATGATTATTCAAGATGTACTTGGGTTTTCTTAATGAAAGACGTTCGGAGTAATTTTCTATATTTAAATTTTTTTTACTGAAATACAAAACCAGTTTGGTGTTTCCATTCGTACTCTACGTAGTGATAATGCGTTAGAATACATGTTGTGAGAAATATAGGAGAAAATATTATTGAATTGTTTCTACATTATTACATTGAGACCCTATTTATAGATATCATA
>JBCEWC010003755.1:0-29216 GCA_038996855.1 Solanum aculeatissimum
TATGATATCCTAGTTGACAGCTTAGGTGGCGGAATTAGTGCCACATGGCTTGCCACATGTGTGTTGTTAACCCTTGAAGGGTATTTGTGGTCTCTTAAGATAACGGCAAGGGTATTTTTGGTCCAAAAATCTAATGGAGGATATAAGTGGTCTATTTTGCATAGTTCAGGGGCAATTTTAACCCTTTTCCGTAAATAAAATTAATTACAAGCATGTTTGATCTTTCATGATGGAGCTCATTTACATGCAGGATTAGTTTTGGGCACGTCACTATCTCTGCATGCTTTTCTAAATTTAAAATAATAGTACTGTATTGTTATTTATTCTTATAGATAGAATAAGTAAATATAGCCATTTCTGATCTCTCATGTCATTCCAAATGTATTTTTATAATCTCATTGACCATTTTTGACTCAAATGATGCCTAAATTTCTTTTCTTTTTCAAATATAACTAATTAAACGAGGTGCTCAAATTAACGACAAATGAATTGAATGGTATTCCAAAGTTAGAGCACTTTTATAACTTATTGTAAATTGGTAATTTTAATTTGTAATATTTTGGGTTTTAAATTTAATAGATACATTTATAATAATTTTTTAGAAATACTAATTTTTTTTAAGTTACACAGGTAAATATTACCATTAATTACAAAATAATACACCTAAAAAGTGCCTAATCTCATGACCATCTTCGAGGAAGAGTATAAGAAATGATCCCCCATCAAGTCTCTAATTACACAAAGAAATTGTAACACCCCAAGAAAATCCTAACTCAGATCAACTCAAAAGTTTAGAAAGTCAGTTCAGGTCCTGCACCAGTTGTGATCTACGAGCGACAATTACGGGTCATGGATTACTTCACGGGTCATAATTGATGTTTGTAGATACCGATTTGAGATTGACCCAAGTTTCTTTTACGAGTCAGGGATCCTTCTATGGACCGTACTAAGGCTCGTAAACAAAGTCTACAACTCAGAATTTCAGTACCTTTACACGAGCGAGGGTCTACGCACCGTAGACCTAACCATTCAATTTATAGTGAAGCTAAGTTTGAGCACCCAGGTTCCACGAGGGGTCATCTACCTCACGCAGAAAATTCTATGGCCCGTAGAACGATTCGTAGATGGTCCCAAGGCAATTTTAATGAAGGTTAAATTGGCCTTTTCCCACCTTTTTCAGGTCTAAGCCTTGATGTCTTGGGACTAAATTAAGTCCCTTACCAGTACTGAATGACCCATTCCTTGCCATAATCATTGCAAGACTTAGAGCAAGGTTTCAAGAGAATGGATCGAGTTTAGCAAATTTCTTCAAGCATCTTATTCTTCCGGTATGTAAGACTACTCATAACGTTGGATTGAGTTCGTCCACATCAATATCTATATCACTTCTTGATTGAGTATAAGTTTAGTTTAGGCCTGATTATTTTGAATGTCGAATTCAGTTAATTCTTAGTTCTTGAGTTCTCCTAAATTATGCATTGAGATTATTGTTCTCATATTTTAATTCTTGAGATGGTCGTTCATGGCAACATTCCTGTGAACCCTAGTTGAGTTGATGATCATGATTTTACTATGCATTATATTGAATTGAGATTTGATGGTTTTCATGTATTGACTAATTGAAGCATATTTTATTGAGTCTAAAATAGTATGAGTTTTGAGAATAAATAACGTTTTGAGAAAAGAGTTTGATGAAATGTGCATAAGAAGTGAGCATGAATGATGTTTTAAGAATAGAGTTTTGACAAAATGTGAGTACTTTCTAAGTGTGTGTGTGTCTATAGAATACTGGTTTTGGAGTTCTTCTTTGACCAAATCTCTAAGGGATTTAGGTAGTCCATCTAGAAATTTTTCCTTCCAATATGGAAGGTTTCCATCAAGCTTTTCGTAAATTCTTATGAGGAAAGAATTCTTATACAATCTAAAATTAGACAGAGCTTTGCACTTAAGATTGTTTAATATCTCAGAGGAACGTTCTCTAAAGATACTTGGACTTCCTATAAAGGTTTTGATGATGGTATACACCAATGCATTTGTTGAGTCAGGAATGGTCTGTCCGTCTCTAAGGGTTGGATTTTCTAATGAGTCTACCCGGACACTTTAAAAATATTCTGCTTATCCTCATCACAAAGATGGGTATCCCATCATCCTTTAAGCTGGCATGTAAACCCTGCAACAAAGACATGGGTAGTAAGTTGGTCAGTACAGTTATGGGCAGTTCTGTAAGTAATGGCTACCCTAGTCATCTGCTGAAGTTTGTACAAAATGTTGTATTTGGAGCAACCATCTATATTTATTCATAGATATTGTTGGCATATAACTATTTTGCATGACTTTAGATTTTTCTTCTAAGGTGACATCAAAATGGGTAGCCCTAGGGTAGTACAATTTTTGTGGTCTTCTCTAATTGAAATACTCAGATATAACAGGAGCTATCTCAAGAGGGACCACTTCTTCAGAGTTCTGATCTGAAACAACTTCTTGCAAGACTTCAATCGATCGATGGGATGTTTCTTTGCAGGGGGTGTCTAGGGCTAAGGAATTTTCTATTTTTGAAATTCAACATTGAAGATCAGAAAGAGGAGGAAAATCATTAGCTGCTTTGTGACGATGGAGTTCCTTAACAATTATTCTAGGAATCTCATAGGGCTTGAACAGAGAGACTGAGGATGTAGAAGCCTCGTAAGGGTTGAAAGAAGTGGTTGGTGCAGACAAGGACGCTCTTAACACGAGAAATTCTCCAAGATCATACAAATACTTATTAGTATAATTATTTTGTTCAAGAGTATTTTTGATATCGTTTCTGCTAATAGCATCAGTTTCAACACTCTTTTTAAAAGGTACAACAACTACAAAGTTGAAAGCAAAAAACACTGTAAATTCTTATGATGGAGGAAGCTTAGAAGTTATATCTCCTCCGTTGAGGATTTTTCATACTTTTGAAATATTTATTGATTTTGAAAGAAGGTAATCTAAATGATGGTAATCTGCATAAACTTCAAACTATTCAAAGAAATGAATTTATTTTTGGACGGAGTTTAAAAAGTCATAATAAATCTCTTGAATATCTTTTCTTTCGTTACTTTGAAAATTATTGAAAAATCAAGTTCTCTTCAAAATATTTTTGGATGAGTAGAACTCTTGTCTAAATTTTTCTTTTTCAATTTGAAAATCTTGTGTCAGAACCATCAGCTCTACACCTAAAGATAAATAGGTAGGAGACTTTGGTAGGTCGTCATTATTTTCGTTCATAGGAGTTTCCACAGAGTACTTAGTCTGAGGGATCTTGCAATCAAAGTCAACAGTTTCAATTCTTGTAGGGAATAAAGAAACAGAGTGTCTTGTTATTCTGAAAGGGATAAACAAGGATGTAGAGACTCTTTGGCTAAGAAACCTCCGGAATGAAATTGAGACAATTCCACTAGAAAACTATTGGATATGGGAAACAGTAGTATTAACTAGTTTCTCAGCCTGGGTTGCATCCTGCAACAACCAATTATGAGGTAAGAAAACTTGATTCCAAGAGATAGGCTTGGGTACATACAAATGAGATTGTTGTAGATCTATTTTGAAGAGTATAGTCTCACCTTTATAACTACTTTTCATAGCACCGATATTAAAGGCTGAACTCATAGCCTTATATTAAACTCTATAAATGATTGTTATTGGGAGAGATTCAGTTTTGGTGTTGTAATTGGAAGTCTTGATATTCAAAGTTAAAGAATCTAAGATGTTCATATCCTTGAGGGATACAATAAAATTTGGAAAATAGTCAAAATAAATTGGACCACTACAAAGACTAGTTTTCACCATTCCCAGGAGAGAGTAATTGAAATCTAAAAACCTTAAGTCTCTAAGACAGAGAAGAAGAGAGGTATCTGGACCTTCCCTAGAAAATGACTTAGTGACAATTCGGACTAGCACAAATTGAAGATAATTGTATTTTTGTCTATATTGTTCTATAGACTTGGGGTTTAAAATTTTGATATTTTCATGATCTGGCTCAAGAGGGATGATTGTTCAATGGTGAAAATATGGTAATCACTTATTAATGACCATCTAGAAGATTTATAGATGGTAGACTGGGGATGTTTTGGAATCTTCCAGTCATCAATGAATTGCTGCATATCAGAGAAACTAATCTCTTCCTTGATCTTGGAATTGGGAGAAATGGAGGAAGATAAGACAGAGGTAGAAGAAGTTTTAGAGGAGGAGGAAAATGAACTAAAGAAGGACATGATGAGTTTTGCAAAAAGAATTAGTTAGGTAAACAACAATAATGACTTTAGTGCCTCTTGTCATTGGATCAAAAGACCATTAGGTTCCATAAAGAAAATGATTCAAGTTATTAACTCAATATTATATGGAAGAACCAGATCTGATAGTTAAATTAATGGGCTTAGAATTAATTTATACATAAAGGCTAGATCCTTTTCATATTAAGAAGTTCTTATAATTAGATGATCTAAAGATTAAAGATAACCATCTATAAGTCCACTAAGTCCTTGATGGCAATCCGACCGGTGCTTAGGGAAACTTCCTACAGTGTAGATCTGGATAGATCACAATATCATCTACATAAAGATATTCTTACTATAAAATGGATCCTACCAATGTGTATAAGTTAATTCACGTTTTAATATGTTTAAAGAACAGATCTGTCAGTACTGCATAGTAGCAAGTAAAAACAAGAATAATAATCTTTACTTTCTCCCGAAAGTGAACCCCCTAAAATAATAGGGGTAGAGTACAAAAGAGAGAGCAAACTCTAATAAAGTATTCTTGAGAGAGAGCTCTTGAAAGTGAAAGAACAAGATGTCTTACAAATTGAGCGGTTGACTCTATTTATAGCTAAAATTTTGCTACAGTAAAAGTGTTACAACAGTGCTACAGTAGTGCTATAGGATCTTTCACTAATAATTAGATTCTTTTTTCATGGATGTCTTCATCTTTAGTGATGTCATCACGGTGTCATTGTAGATCAAACTTGAGAATGATTTCTTCTTCGCCACCAAATTCATATTTTTTTGATAATTGTCATTGATTGCCAAGGAGTTTGACTTTAATCTGCTGAAGGATTTTTTTATCTGGTTGATAAAGTCTCCTTTTCTACTAGAGTTAGATAATTGTGCACTTGCAATTAATTTTTATTGTAAGAATTGTATTTGGGCGACATCTATTGGGATTATATATCCTGAGTCTTGTAGGAACCATTTTTCACCTCTGAAACGTAGGCTTCTGATGAATTTTAATTTTTGTACCTCTTGCAGTAGCCTTGGAGAGCTAACCATCGGAGACCCTTTTGCCCCTCTAACTTGTGAAATGAAAACTTTTATGAGAATATCCACGTGATATGAAACTTGTGGAAAAAATGTAGGATTAATGAAATTTGGTATTGGTTGAAAAATCATGGGCAAAAGTATTCATATCCTTCACGGACTGGAGGTGGAAGGATTTCAACTTTATAGCCGTAGATAGGCCACCATTGGTGTAGAAATCATTGTGAAAATTCAGAACTTAATTATTTTTCCCATAGGAGAAACCATGAATGTTTTTCAGTGTCATTCTGGAAGGTGAAAACATTCATCTATGCTTTTTGATAGTCAAAATAATTATAATTTTGTGGCTCAAAAGGTTGAGAGAGTCTTTTGTATTTGGATAGGTATATGCCTCATTCTTTGGGTGAGATTGTTTTGTTAATCCAGAGTTCCAGACCGTGGTATGTATAACATAGCTTTGTGTCTGTTTGTCCTTATGAGGTTTGAACAAGCAAAATTAGATATAAGTGAGTATAAACTCATAAAATCTTTGAGTGTATACTGAGATTTTCTGGATGAAATTTGCAGAGGGGCTAAGCATTCTCTTAGCTACTTCCTGTGGATTGAGATGCTAAAATTTGAGTTTGATTTAGATAAGTGGATAAACTATGTCATTTTTAAAATAGGTTGGGTCATTGGAGGAGGACCCTCTAGAAGAAGTCGATTGAGAAGTGGCTAAAGGATTGGATTTATTTGGTATGGAGCATTCCATTTCTGTTTTCTCAAAAACATTGTATGGATAAATAATGGAGCTTTCTACCTCCACCATTGTTCGGGTGGTGTCAACAACAACGATAAAGCAAGAAGAAGAAATTAGAGCGGGGCTTCGGACCACCACTTTAGAAGTTGCAAAACTTGGTGCGTGGCTTTTGCCATTGCTTTGGAAGTCGAGGCGTAGCTTTGGACTACCACCTTAGAGTACATATTTTTGAAAAAGTGGAATTGGTTGATCATTGCTCTTCTATTGATAGGAGGTCATAACAATAGGTTCATTCAATCCCATCAGTTGACACCAATTCTTGAAATCTTCCTCTGTCCATAAGGAACTCGTTGTCTGAGCTAGTTGAGTTACTTTTTCTTCTTTTTCTTCAATTAGGTCAGCCCATTTCTTGGGGTTAAAAATTGGAATTGGGATCTAGCATGTGTTTTCTAGTAGGAATGACTGTGGAATGTCTTTCATGTCATAGTCTGCTGAGGTTTGATATCTTGGATTGGTTGGTCCAACCTTATCTGTTGAAGGTTGCTTGGCGGCAACTTCAATTGTTTGTTGTTGTGAAACAACTTGCATTTTGCTTGGTGAAATTATGGTTGTATTGTCGTCCTGTGACTCCACTAGTTCTATTTTCTTTTTCCTACCCATTATTTCCCACCCTGCAAGAATTCTCGAGTAAGAAAATCTGGAATAAAGTTTGAGCTCTCTTTGATATATTCTATATCAAAATAAAAAAATAGATAAAATAACTTTTCATCTAGCAAATATATATTTAGAAGCAAGATTTGTGCATCTTTTTGCAAGACAGATTTTGTAGCTTGACAATTAATTCATAGTAAATTTTTTTGATTAGCTTGAAATTTTGAAATAAATAAGACAATTACTTTGTGGTAGGATAATTTTGTTGAATCTTATTCAAGTGCTTGGATGAACATGCAATGATATGCTATTTATTAATTTTCTTTTGTTTCAAAATGCCTCCATATCCTATGTCTGATGCAATTATTCCAATAATTTTGAATGCAGAAGGATCAGAAAGAGATAGGCAAGAAAGGTCCTTAGCTCGAAGTTTGATTTCTCTAACTACGTTCGTGTGGATGTTTGTCCATGGAGAAGGAGGTGTTTTCAACCTATTATGGAGAGGTTTTAATAAATTACTAAGACTTGAAATAAAATCTTGCTGTATAGCTAACACACCCCAAGAATCTTTGGAGTTGAGTTTTATCAAGGATTTGATCATAAAATTTATCAGCAAATTGAATAGATCATTGAATAGGTACAATGGTACCTTGATGGATATTGTTTCAAAGAAATTGAATGTTAACTTGGAATAGACTATATTTAGTTTTGGACAAAACTAAGACATTCTCTTTAATGACATTTAAGAACACTCTTAAATGCTTGAAGTGATGATTAATACTGGTGGAAAATACCAAAACATCATCAATGTAGATGATTTAAAAAATGAATTAACGATATCATTCATTATTTTCTTGAATTTTGAAGGGGCGTTCTTTAATTCAAAGGGTATGATATTCCACTCATACTGCCCAAAATGTACAGTAAAAGCAGTTTTGTAACGATCTCGGGGTCAATTTGAATTTGCCAAAAACTATATTTTAGGTCAAATTTTGAGAAAATTATAGCAGTATAGAGGCGTTGGAGAATATCTTTCTAATCCATCGAAGAGAAGAATTCAAAGGTTTGTAATTGATGACTAAACGAGAGACTCCTCGTTCAATCTCAAAGCTTTTGTTAACATAGAAGGCGACACAACTCCAAGGGAATTTGCTCTGAGAGATTATTTGTTTCTTGAGAAGGTCATTGATTTAATCTTGGAAATGAATTGTGAGTTGATGTGCTGCCGAAATACAACACTTTTGATGCTTAAAACTTGGAATTTTATGTGTTCTCAAAGCGATGTTGTTAGATTTGATGTGTTTTTATGTTTGTTTTGCAGGATTATAGGGTTGACATAATTTTTGGGCAAAGTGTGCTGAAAGTACAGTTTTTGAGAATTTACGAGACCTTTTACGGGTCGTGAATTATTTCGCGGGCCGTAGAAGGGGCGTCATAGAAAATTTTAGTGAAGGGTGATTTTCAAAAGTTTAATCTATGAGCGAGTTGATGAGTCTAAATCATTATACGAGTCGTAGATCAACTATCGTACCATGAGGATCAAAGAGTAGGGAGTTGCTAGAAAGTCATTAGATGAAACTCTCCACGGGCCATAGAATCTTATACGGCCTATACAATGATCTCATAGAAGTCACCTCAATTCTGAAGATGAAGTCCATGAAAGCCCGACTACGGGCCGTGGAATATTTTACGGTCCACAGAGTATGCCCATAAAGCCTGCCATCCCAACTTTCCTAGTTTGAATTTGTTTTGTATTTTAAATGTTATAAATAGGTTTTCAGGTTATTTTATGATAGGTTTTTGGTTATTTCCTAAGGTCATTTATGACTTTCTAAGACCTCCTAAACATTTGAATTGGACTATACTCTTCTATTCTCATTCAATTGAATTCATTACACTTAGAATATTCAAATCCTCTCTTCTATGAACTCCTCTCAAGGGTGCCATTGGAGACTTAGCTTGGAGCTTAGGAAGGGTCCTCTTCTTAAATCAATTTCTTATTCATTCTTCTTGGTTATATAAGGTGTGTGGGATTGATTCATGGTCCCTTTTCAACCATGAAGAGCCCAAACCCTTTACTCTTTGAATTTTATGAAATTGAACTTACTTTAAACATGGGTCTTTTAAATTATTATTTGTTTGATTAAATTGAGATATGAGCTATGTTTAATTGATGTTTAAAGTGATTTAAGCCATAATATGTTGAATTGCATTGATAGTATGAAGATTTGAATGTGCATGTCCCCTTTAAAAGTTGATTTAAGCATGGGTAATCTAAATTGTGATTTAAATGTGAATTTTCTTATGGCATATGCATACATGAGCATTGATTTTCATGAAGATTATGAAGTGAGTTAAACCCAATTATGTATACAAATATGATTTTGATGAGAATATGGTTATGACAAGAATGTGATCACATAAATGTCTATGATGTGGCTCTTTGAGCAATCATGGGTGTTTACACCAATATGTATAAGTTTTGATGTGCTATTCCTATGCATGAATTATGACATGAAAGTGAGTTTTGACTTTTTAGCCCAAGCTTGCATGGTTATGAATCATGTTTGGCTTTTAAGCCTAAGTATGTATTTTTATAATTTGGAAAGTCTTATACCTCTTTTGAAAGAATGTGTATGTATATAATTGTACTAACATGAGATGAAGACTTAGCACCGAATGAGATTGGAGTAGTAAGTGTATTATCCCCTAGGATCCCACTCCTTTCTCTTGAACTATGTGCCAAATATAGGTATATATTATTCCCCTCTTTGATTGATGGTTATTCCCATTTTTAGGGATGGTTTATTCCCCTCTTTGAGGGATTGGGGCTACCTTTGACAAGTGGCCTACCCTTTTGCTATGGTGTAGGGTGAACATCGAGAATTCCATGTAATAGCTCGCATGATCTTATATGTCAGTTATGGTCCCATCCACGATATGTTAAGTGTTATAGCATTCATACATCATGGATTTTATGAAATATTGATATGATATTCTTTCCTATATATTTCTTTCTATATATGTTCCCTTGTCATCTAACATTAAATTACAGGTTTATAAATCCATAGCATTTGCATGCTCATATATTTAGTACATTCAAACATACTAACACATACTCTTTTGTCTACATGATCTAATCATATAAAGACTGGAGACTATCATTTTCCTTCTCTTGACGGCTAGCTTGATTGACAAAGAGTTTCTTATGGTGAGTCCTATCGTCCAAGGACAAGCCACCTTCTATCTACCTATGATATCCCCATAGTTTGAGTCCTCCTTATCAGTCCCTTAGTTTTATCTGTGTTATGTGCTATGTGACTTCATGCTAATCCCTATCCTTATAACATCCTCATAGCTTGAGTTATACTTACCCATCCCATAGAACTATGTGTTTAACGTATATATATGTGCTTGCAAATCGATGATGTGTGAATGTTTGATATGAGGCTTGCGTGGAAACTCTCGGGTTCCCATTCATCATGTCACTCTTAGGCCCTAGCCCTGACTCGTGACAAATTGCTTGATTTCGCTTAGCCCACACCTCTACTCGGAGGTTAAAGCGATCGTTATCAAGTATTTAACCTAATAATAGTTAGGATCGATCCCTCGAGGAATATGGTTGACTCTGGATTAGCACAACTTGTAAATTGAATTGATTAACCCTATTATCTCCTAGAAAACAGGAAAATAAACACAAAGAGGGGGGAGTTCGCAAGTGAAAGGAAAATATAAACTAAAATGCTCGTGTTTGTAATCAAGAGAAAAGCGAACTAGGGCTATGTATTCCCTATTACTCCCTAACTAAGTGCTCTTGGATATTTGCAACTTTGTTCTGGTGTGTAGGTGCAGGACAATAAGCTATGTTCTCTTAAACCCTTGATCCGACATATAGGTGAATTTCATCACATTACTTGATCCGTCTCTGTGATGTCACTTTACTAACCCTTACTCTATCCTAGTACAATCTTACTTATTTTAGTTAGATTGATTAGTTGAGAGAAATCGATCAACTCCTGTTAATGAACTCTTTTCCTATTACTCACTTTCTTGATCCGACAAGTAATACTAGGCAAGTTCTAACGTTGACCACCATTAAAAATTTATTAAAACAAAGAGATTAACTAATATATCCTAATGGCACTGCTTTACATGTTAACACAAACAACAAATCATGCTTTTTGTCATAGTTCGCACATGCTTATCAGAACAAACACTATCAGATACCTAATCATGCATGGTTACTATCAAACTGGCTAAACAAAAATTTGATAGATAACATTTTTCATACAAAAATTAATATGCCATGGATATCAATATTATGTGCTACTAATGCTACCTAAACATCCTAAAGATGTCAATTTAACATAAAATAAAGCCGCAGGAAAAAAACACAGGTAAGAAAACCCATTGGAATAAAACATTAGGGTAGCTATAGGCCAAAGTTACTCAAACTTCACTAAGGCCTTTTAACCACCCACACCCCATAAAAAAGATTGTGCATTGTCCTCAATGCACGTCAACAAAAGATAAAGACCTAAGGTCAAAAGAAAACATACTTGGGCGCCTAAGCGCCTTTCTCAGTCTCAGTTTGTCCACCCTCCACAGGCCTGGTGGACTCCTCAGCAGTAGGAGCTACTTCGATGGTACCCTCGCCTCTCAGCAACTGGTGTATGCATTCTTGTCTGGCCTCCTCCTCCTCTTTGGATCTGGCCAGGGCGATCTGTAGGTCATCCTCCTCTGTATGCTCCCCACCAAAGCGCTCCACATCTCCATTCTCTGTGCGGGACCTCTTCCCGAGGGAAGTCAATATGGGCTCCTCGGAGTAAACAAGTCTACCATGGGTGCTGCAGTAGGTGTGGTAGATGGCATAACTAATGGAGTCACCAATGTTGAAGCCATGCCGACCCAGAGCTGTAGAATCTCTATCTGCATAACCGACAAGTCAATGGGAGCCGCTGTACGGAGGCTCGACTGGACCCGCTCCTCAAAGACATCTATACGAGAATCCACCGGTGCAAGCCCCTCTCGAATGACAGCAACTGTGAAAGCCTGCATACGGATCTCAACATATGTAACCACCTAGTAGACCCAGGGTCTCAACTTCTATAGTAGCTGAGCCAACTGCAACTCAGTATGTGTCGACCTCTGAGCCAGATCCTAGAAGGATGTTGCCGACACAAATGCAATGTCGGCAAGTGGTGAAGTAGAAGGCATAGACTCTGGAACAACAACAATGGTGATAGTGGCTCCCCTTCCCTCAGCAGTCTTCATCTGTGGGGACCTCTCTGCAGTAGGTGCAGCAGCAGATGTGGAAGGCTCGGTCGGAGGTACTATAAAGGGAAATCTGGAAGTACAATATATGGCCTCAGTGCCTGATAGAGTGCAAATGGGTTCTCCTCAGCCTTTATCAGGCTGGAATCTAAAGTACACTGCACCTCCACTAACACGTCCATATAATGAAGTATCTGAACCCCTTCGGTCAAGAAAAGACGATGTATCAAACATGGGAAGAGGATCATAGTGGACCTCCTCAGGGCCACCTCGTGGATCTTCTTGATAATCAGAGTGGATCAATTTATTGCATAACCATCCAAGATGTCTTCTACCAACATGACTTTCTCTAGCATCAAGGTGTTATCAGCAAGTGTCGATCAGATCTTGGAGCGAACAAAAACCCACTAGAACTTGGTGGGGAAACTAAGTGAAGCCTTCACGATAGGCTCCAAAGATGTGGCTACCCTAGTAGGGTCAGGTCCAACAACAATAATATGGGTAGCTACCCATCTCATCAAATTGGCCTGGTGGTTTGGGTCCATCATAACTCCCAAGTCTTGTGCCAGCCTCACTCTGTGATCTTACTCTGCTATAGGGTTGGGGGCTGTGAACTCAGGTCCAAATAACATCCATCGGATGGTCTCCTCTGAAATATAAACCACCCGGCCTCGCACTCTTACCTCTTCTAAGCTGGGCTGGGCAAGGGGCTTTTTCCCCTTGGGAAGAGTATTATCAATAGTTGCAGCGTCGGAGGCATACAACTTCCTTACCAATATCAGTGAGTACCTCCTAGCCAGTTGTGCCAACCACTGGCGTCCATGGCGAACTATGGTGTCCTCCAACCCCGGGACACTATCAAGTCTTCTGGTGATAACTCTAGACTCCTCTAGTATGGAACGAGCAGGTCGTCCACGCTCATTCCTCTGCATATCCTCCTGGAATATTGTTTGCATGCCCTCGATGTACCACTTATTGTGCTCTGCATTCGGTGATGACTCAGGTGCTCGAAGGCTGAAAGAAGATGCGGAGTCTGACCCTACCTCTGAACCTGACTCAGACTCCTTCTTGGAGGAGGTCATCTGTATGCTACTACTAGCCTTGTCACCTCCCTCTATAGACTGGGGAGATAAGACCACGATGGCCTGAGATGAAGCATGTCAAGTAGATTCCCGAGTCTATTGTGGCTCTACATCAGAGTCCAGCTGCACGCCGTGCTCCTCTAAAGAGCCATTAGTCCGTGGGGCATGCTCCGAGTCCATGGGCTCATCCTGAAAGCGGGCCGTCATAGCTATAATATTATCCTTCTTTGATTTCGGGGCTGTAGTACCTGCAAGACACACAATCACGAAATGAATTAGTTCTATGAATGTTAACTCAAAAACACACAAAATTTCAGAATTAGACTAGGGGAATAAGGGTTCATGAAACCCTATTTACGAGTCATAGAATTCTGTACGAGTTGTAAAGGGTTTCATGGGAAAGTGTTCGTCAAATTTTAAACAACTTGAATTTCATCCAAGAAACTTAGTCATGACTTATAGAGTACTTTACGAGTTGTTGAATGAGTCGTGGATACAAGTCTCAGATTAGGTTGAATACTAGTAAATTTAATGAGACTTATCCATGAGTCATGGAATAATCCACGAGTCATAGTGGGTCTCATATGAAGAAACCCCAAAATTATTGAACACTAGAACATCTCACGAGGGGTAACCACGACTCGTGGAGTGATCTACGAATTGTAAAAGATCCTTGTGTAGGTGACCAGTGTCCAAAATTTATGGACACTTGCATCTACGAGTTTTCCCCGACCAATTTTGTCAACCAAAGTAACAACACCAAGCAAGAGTTTATGCACAAACATAGGTATTTAAACCAAATTCCCACCCCCATTCATGCATTATACCCCATCAAAATGATTTAGCCTATACTCTTAATCATCTGACTATCTATCAAAAAAATCAAAGTGTATGTCAACTGTTGCACCATGTCATCACACATTTTTCAACTAATTCAATCAATTACAATGGCTCAATGGTTATACAAACACCATAATTTGGTACCCAATAATTTTCAACACCAATATTAATACTATCTAATCAATTTAATCATGAATATGAATGAATTTCAAAGAATAGTATTTAAACAAGTGCACAACTCCATTAAACCCATCCCCAATCACAATCACAACTCAATCTCAATCATAATTCGATAAATTAGGTTTTAGGGACCAAAATCTTATCAAATTTGAGCGATACTTGAAAGATAATGATAAGGACACCAGGAGGAATCGAAACCCTAGGTATGGGAGATCACAGGAGGTGGCTAGAAAATGATGTAAAGCGCTAGATTTTTGGTCAGAGATGGGGGAAATATGCCATACCAGAGTTTTATTAGGGGAATTTTTGGGAATTTTAGGGTCAAAATCTATTTTGACCCCTATTTAAACTAACCAGGTTGGGCATGAAATTCTTGGTTTTTGGTTTCACGAAACCTCGATTATGAGTTGTGAAATGTCCCATGTCTCATGGATCATGGTTTCGTAGAGGCCTAGACCTTTTCATTCATACATGTAGTCTACGAGTCCTTATACGACTCGTGGAATGGTCCACAACCCACAAAGGGTTTTGTAAACTACATTTGACACTTAGGAAAATATAGGAACTTACTTGGGGTCCACGAACCCAATCCACGACCTGTAGTTCTACATACGAATCCTGGACTTGGCTCGTAGACTGAAGTGCTCATAAATAGTGCTCACTGGAAGTTTCTATGAGCTAATTTATGAGTCGTGTAGTGTAGTACGACTCGTAGATGCATTCGGAGAATCCTCTTTTAATGATTTTTCAGTAAAAATTGGCTGACTTGGTCTCATACCTGCAGAACTTACAAAGATACACTGTTACCCTATATAACACCAGTCCATTGTCCAAAATTTGCATTCTAAAAAATACAAAAATTTAAACTATTTTAAGTCTAAAGCTAAAAACTAAAATAGAAACTACAATTATTAGAAAAATATCTTAAGTTACCTCCCAAGCAGCGCCTGATTTATTGTCGCGGCAGACGTAGGCTATCTGATTAGTTAGACTTCATCAATAGGCCACACCTCTATCTTGAGCTCATTTGGCCTTTTCATCGACCTATATACATTGAAGGTGACTTCTTCTTCGTTCAACCTAAACTTGAGAAGAACAGATTCCATGTCCACTTGGGCTCACCCAGTGGCCAAGAAAGGTTTTCCCAAGATGATTGGGACTTCAAAATCTACTTTTCAGTCTAAGATCATGAAGTTCGCAGGGAATATGAATTTTTCCACCTTGACGAGGACATCATGTAGGATTCCCACCGACTTCTTCACAGTTCAGTCAACCATAACAATCTCATGCTTGTAGGTGTAGGGGCTTCCAGGCCAATCTTTTTAAATATACAAGGGGCATCAAATTAATGCTGGCACCAAGATCACATAATGCCCTTGAAAACTCCACATACCCTATAGTGCATGGAATGGTAAATGCTCCGGGATTATCTCTTTTCTGCACCAAGGACCGGGTAGAGATAGCACTACAATGTTGGAGCTCTTGTGAGAGATCCTGACTCATCGATCCTTTATAAACTGAATGTATTCGGGCATGTTATCCAATGCCTCTATTAGTGGGATGTTAATGGAAAGTTGTTTCAACATGGAAAGAAGGTGTTTAAACTGACCTTCCTCATTTTTCTTTAGTCTCTGCGGGAAGAGAGGAGGAGGTCGAGGAATAGGTCTCAACTATTTTAGCGCGGTAATGCTTTCCTCGATCTAAATACTATCATCTTCAGTTTCAACCTTCTTATTCACAACACCCTCATCACGAACCTCGTCATCATCTATAGACATTGGAGGATCAGTGGTTTGCTTCCCACTGTGAGTTGTGATGGTTATACACTGCCCTTCATTTTTTGGATTATGAATAGTGTTGCTAGGCAGAGTACCCTTCTAGCATTGGTTAAGCTAGGTCGATATCTGGCCGAATTTCTATTCAAGCTGCTTGATTGCAACTAAATAATAGTTGATCTTCTAGTTAATGTTGGAGATGTCAGACTTCATCCCCCTAGTGTCTCATCCTGCGCATCAGCTTTCTTCAGCTATCTGTCAAACATCTCCTCAATTCTAGATGAACCAGCACCAGAATCTCGATTATAGGGTGGAACATAGGTGCCGCTTCTGTAGCCATCTCTGCGACCCCAATTAATATCTCTATCTTGGCCTTTGTTTCTATCATAAAAGCCACCCCGATTATTGTTGTTGTAAGCTCCATCGCGTCTGTAGTTCCGACCTTGGTTTCCTTGCCTTTGGCGCTAGTAGTCTTGATTGAACCCCTGGGCGTTAGGCCAAAAACTCTTCATATGCTCAGCTATGAAGCAAGAATCTTCCTCAAAGTAGGGTTCCTCGTACATAGGCGCTCAGACAGGATGATAAGCGATGACATTTACCTTCTCTGCATTCTGCCTCATCAGTAGCTCCATCTTTGTATTAATCCATGTAAGTTCTTGCATCACCTCTTCACTGACTTGTGCTTGCACTGGAGTAGTAGTATATGCAAATGAGCTTTTAGTTGTGGATTTATCTCTTGTGCCCTATGCACAGTTAGTCTTGACCACCCACTCTAGCCTTTCAATGATCTCCTAGAAAGTATGATCTATAAATAATCCACCCATGATGGTATCGACAACTGTTTTCCCATTCTCATCAAGGGCTTTGTAGAAGATCTCAACCAAGGATTCATCTATGATCTTGTGGTGGAGAACCCTTCTCAGACACTTTGTAAATCTCTCCCATATAGCACCAATTGAATCACAAGACAGTTGTTTAAAGTTATTTATCTCCTTCTTCAACTTGAGCTTTTTGGATATGGGGAAGTACCTTTCCAAAAAGGCCATCTGCCATTCAACCCAGCTAGTGATTGAGTTCTATGGCAGCTCAGCTTACCATAACATTGCATTGCAGTAAGAGATAATGGGAAGACACGGATCCTAACGACATCCATGGATAAATTTTGATTCCCCATTATGCTCTTACAGACAAACACAACATTGTGCAGGTGATTGTGTGGATCCTCTAATGGTAAGCTTGCTAACAACCCACAATTTTGTAGCATTTGTAGCAACCCACTTGACATAACAAACTTAGTATCACCCGGAAGTAGAGGTAACTCTATCGCTCCCGTGACATCCATAGCTGTTGGGTTCAACCGATATTGGTTCCAATCATTAGCGGCGGCTTGAAGTCCCTCAGGCTGTGGAATTATTATAGGTGGGTTGTCCCCATCAAGATTCAGTGCATCATTAGCTGCATTATCAAAATCTTTGTTACCAGGTTGTCGAGCCATTCTTTTCAGTATTTTATGGTTCTTTAAGTCAAAGGGAGTCAAGGGAGTACTTCGACTTCTCATATTTGGTATGCACTATTCACCTGCACCTTATAGTCGAACAAAAATAGAAAAAAATATAAAATAAGGGAAATTAAGTGCAATCTATCAAATTATGTTGCAATAATCAAGTCTAGCCATATTCCCCCGCAACGGCACAAAAATGCTCGATTTCACTCTGCCAACACCTCTACTTAGAGGTTAAAGTGTTTTTTATCAAGTATTTAACCTAACAATAGTTAAGATTGATCCCTCGAGAAATATGGTAGACTCTAGATTAGCACAACTTATAAATTGAATCGATTAACCCTATTATCTCCTAGAAAACAGGAAAATAAACACAAAGAGGGGGGGAGGGGGTTGCAAGTGAAAGTTAAATCTAAACTAAAATGCACGTGTTTGTAATCAAGAGAAAAGCGAACTAGGGCTATGTGTTCCCCATGACTCCCTAACTAAATGCTCTTGGATACTTGTGACTCTTTTATGGTGTGTAGGTTCAGGACAGTAAGCTATGTTCTCCTAAACCCTTGATTCGGTGTATAGGTGAATTCATCACATTACATGATTCGTCTCTGTGATGTCGCTTTACTAACCCTTACTCTATCCCAGTACAATCTTACTAACCCTTACTCTATCACAGTACAATCTTACTTATTTTAGTTAGATTGATTAGTTGAGAGAAATTGATCAACTCCTTTTAATAAACTCTTTTCCTATTACTCACTTCCTTGATCCGACAAGTGATACTAGGCTAGTTTTAACGTTGGACACCGTTAAAAATCTATTAAAACGAAGATATTAACTAATACATCCTAACACTGTCCAAGAATTTGCAAGTTATCCAATTTTACCTAAGTTAGTTCGTCATGGTTCCCACAACCCTAGTTGTAGATTTAGCCACGCATGCTTGGAGTGTTTTCAGAAATTATGCAAGAAAAAGACATAATTAAAGTACTTACACGGAAGAATAGATGAACACAAATCTAACTTCTCAATATAATTGCAAACTTGAACCAAAATATTGTAGTAAAATCACAAAAAAGATGTTCACAATCAAGCTATTTTTTCGTCCTAGGTTGTTCTTTCACATTCTCTTCCTCTCTATTGTTGTATATTGCTTAAAAAACCCTAAAAACCTATTTATAGTACTTAAAATATGAAGTCAAAATGAAATAGGATAACTGTGCTGGCATCATTTACGACTCATGTAGCAGTTCATGACTTGTGAAAGAGGTCTTGTGGAATGTAGTTACATCTAGCAAGCACTTTTCACCAAACCTTTTCACAGGCTGTGGAGGATTCCATGACCCGTGAAGGGTCTCGTCTGTGCCACTTTTCAGCAACTCTTCCATCTCTGATCCTTACTTCATGATCACACTCTACGACTCGTATCCTGGTTCACGACTCATAGTCCTCTCTCGTATAGTGCAACTCAATTTTCACCCCTGCACTGGAAGAATAAATGAAACCTCCTCTATGACTCGTGGAAGAACCCATGACCCGTAGAGGGTCTTGTATACCTCTAAAATTGCAATTTTTCTGTACTTCACGCCTAAAGTCAAGCCAACAGTGAAATCTTGCAAAATAAATAGAAACACACATCAGCTCTACTAATATCGACTTGAGAACACACAAAATCCCAAGTTTTAAGCATTAAAAGTGTTGTACTTTTGCAACACATCACAAACAACCATTTCTGAGACAAGGAAACTTGATTCCAAGATATAGGCTTGGGTACAGACATATGAGATCACTGTAGATCTGTTTTGAAGAGTATAGTCTCACCTTTATAGCTACTTCTCATAGCACCAATATTGAAGGTTGAACTCATAATCTTATATTGAACCCTATAAATTATTGCTACTTTGAGAGATCTAATTTTGGTGTTGTAATTGGAAGTCTTGACGTTTAGAGTTACGGAATCGAAGATGTTCATATCCTTGAGGGATATTGTAAAATTTAGAAAATAGTCAAAAATAAATTGGACCACTACAAAGACTGGTTTCCACCATTCCCAGGATAGAGTCATTGAAATCTAAAACCTTGAGTCTCTAAGACAGAGAATAAGAGAGGTATCTAGATCTTCCCTAGAAAGAGGCTTAGCGGCAATTTGGACTAGCCCAAAATCGAGATAATTCTATTTTCGTCTATATTTTTTTATAGACTTGGGTTTAAAAGTTCGATATCCCCATGATCTGAATCAAGAGAGATAGTTTGTTCAATGGTGGAAATATGGTAATTGCTTGTTAATGGTCATCTAGAAGATTTATAGATGGTAGAATTAGGATGTTTTGGAATCTTTCGATCGTCAATGGATTGCTGCAAATCAGAGAAACTAATCTCTTTCTTGACCTTGGAATTGGACAGATGAGGCAGAGGTAGAGGGAGTTTTAGAGGAGGAGGAAAAAGAACTAAAGAAAGACATGATGAGATCTACAAAAAAGAATTAGTTAGGCAAACAACAACAATGACTTTAATGCTTCCTGTCCTTGGATCAAGAGACTACTGGGTTCCATAAATAAAATTATTCAAGTTATTAACTCAATATTATGTGGAAGAGCTAGATTTGATAGTTAAATTACTGGGCTTAGAATTAATTTTATACATAAAGGCTAGATCCTTTTCGTATTAAGAAGTTCTTATAATTAAGTGATCCAAACATTATAGATAACTATCTATAAGTCTACTAAGTCCTTGATGGCAATACTGCCGGTGCTTAGGGATACTTCCTACAGTGTATATCTGGGTAGATCACAGTATCATCTGCGTAAAGATTTTCTTACTATAAAATGCATCCTACCAATTTGTATAAGTTAATTCAAGTTTTACAATGTTTAATGAATAGATCTGATAGTACCCCGTGTGTATGTGTGTGCGTATATATATACATATATATTATGTTTTATAAAAGAGCATGATGATTTTAGATGAGATTGAGTTTTTGAGTTTGATGAGAGTTGTCTAATGACACCATATAAGATGATTTTTAAGTAATTTACTCACTTAATAGATATGAGCATATTATATTTTGAGAGTAATATTGAGTACCGATTTGAGTACTCAATATTACTCAAATTTTATTATCACAATTCGATTTTTCAGGCCATGATGGTGCCTACCATAACTTGTCGATAGGCAAGACAACCCGTAATCCAGAATTGTAAGTAATGAGTATTTGGGGGAAACTAATAGAGACTAACCATAAAGCAACATTAAGGAGGAAAGTAAAAAAGAACTACTAAAAATAAAAACACAAGAAACCCTCCTAGAACTTGAAAGTCACTAGTACAGAGCAGCTATACACAAAAATAAAGAATACAAGTCCCAAAAGTGGACCAAAATATACATAGATCTAGTTAGTCTCAAAATATAGGTCACTATGCTAAAGGAGACAAAGTAATCCAAAAACTCCAAGTGCTCACCTTGGTCTCCGGTGTGGGCTACTGCAAGCTTGATCTATCAGCGCTGGTGATTGGTGCTCGGACCTGCATAACAAAAGGAGATGCATAGTGTAGTATGAGTACTAGATAAAAAGGTACCAGTAGACATCATAGGCCGACTGAGCAAAGTAGGTAAAAGCAGTATGAAGAAGAGGAATCAAACTTAAACAAGAGTGTGATAGCAATATCCATAATAAGGAAAGAACAATAGTAAAGACGGCTAATCTAGCTAAATGATCTACACTAACTACACTCGATCGGAACACACATGCACAATTTAAAAGAGAACCTGCGTGAACCCTCATAAGCCCATCCCTATACTAAAATAGTTAGGAGCCAGGTCTCTTCAGAAGTAAAATATTATAGGTGTCATAAATCTGCAGGTTTGGAGCCTCCAACTCAACATCAAGGTAATCACAATTCTATAAAAGCAACGCCTCAAACTTCGATACCAAGATAATGATAACACTATAAAAGTGAGGCCTCAAACCCCAATAATAAGGTACTGAGAACTCTATAAAATCAAGAGCTCGATCCCTGATACTCTAGGCAAACATAACTCTATAACAGTGAGGCCTCGAACTCTGATGCTTAGGTAATCATAACTCTCTAAAAGCGAGACATTAAACCCTGATTCCTATGTAATCATAACTCTATGAAAGCGAGAGATTGAACCCTGATGCCTAGGTAATCATAACTCTATGAAAGTGAGACCTCAAATCATGATGCCCAGGTAATCATAACTCATTAAAGCGAGGCCTCAAACTCTAATACTCTACATAAATAGCTGAACAAGGTGCCACATCAAATACTTTATCTATAGGGGCCTAATAATTACCAAGACTTTCGTTTCGTACCGAACAAAGTTCACAATTACATACATATGTTTTGGGGCCTTTCCACCATATAGAATAACTCATTAACTCCGCTCGAGCTTCAACCAGAATTGAGACAAGTCGATCACAAGGTCTATAGTCATCAATGTACCATAATAGTCAGGAAAACGTAGAAACAATTATGGATAATGGTGATAACAAGTGCAAAATTACTACCTAGGTAAGGCCTAACTACAGACTCTAGTATACTATACCATTCTATAAGGATCTAAGCCTGCTGGAGCGACACCGGAGCATCTAAAGCAAGTTTTTATCCTAAACTAAGGCCAACATGCTTCACAAGACTAGTAGTATGAAACTAACAATAAATATTAGTAGGGCTACAAAGTATCAAAAATGATTACATGCTCACAATTACCCCAAGTACCAGAAAGGACCTAAAACATGTTTCAGATACGAAGGCTCATAGAAATCTATCCAGCCAACAATTTAAACAACTCCACATACTTATTAGGAATCAAGAATCTACAAGGAAATAGTACTACTAACAATAGAATAAACTAACAATGCATACTATGAGTTCGCATCAATCCAATAATATCAATCTAACAATCCAAAATTTTTAGAACTTAGTGAAGTTGATAAAGATCAGATTTGAACCTACTATGGTTGGTTAATGATCTTCATGAGTTTCTCTTGAATGTTCGTATTCAAAGAAATCATATTGGTTAAGTTTTACATTACTTCTTGTAGAAGTGCTGACTTTAAATGACTATATCTCCTAGCACAAGTAGAACTGGGTGATCCATAACCTATGAAATTAAATCTCTTTGAGTTATCTTTCCAACACACTTGGTTTCACTTGTTTCAGAGTTCGGATAAAGAGGTTATGGTCTTTTTAGTAGGACTGACTGTACAGGGATTTAATCTGGAAATTGGCTAAGACAAGTTACTAGGGGACCCCATACGGACTGTGTGACCTCTCACGGTCTGTGAGGATGCACTTGGGTGATGATTTCTTCCAAAAACTTGGTTGTAAGTGTGGAAAAGCCTTGAGATGGCCCTTGGCCTTGTATGTGTGGAGTATTTGGCCTTAAATTGGAGTTTTTGACCAAGACGTCCATCACATGAACCCCAATGGTTCGTGTGACACTTCATTGTCCGTGTGGTGGCTCATGAGTGGAGACTTAGCCTTGAAAACCATATTTATGGACCGTTGGAAGGGTCAACATTAACTGGTCTTATCTCTTAGCACAGGAAGAGCTGGGTGGCTTGTTACCTATCAAATTGAAGATCTTTGAATTAGCTTTCCAACAAAACTAGTTTAACTTGATTCTGAGTTTGGAGTAAGAAGGTATGACCATTTTTGTAGGGACTGCCTGTGCTGGGTCAATGAGCCTCACGACCCTTAAAGAGGCTCATGACCCGTGAAGAGGCTCACGACCCGTGAAGCTGATCGTGAGAGCTTCGGGTTAAATTTTCAAGTCATGTTTTATTGAGGTATTTTTGATAATTTAACTCATTCCCAAGGTCTTTTATGATCTTTAAACCTATCCTAAGCCCCCAAATCAGATTTTTATTCATTCATCTTCATTCTATTCCAAATTCATTCAAACCCTTAAAACTATATTAAAAAAAAATTCTCTAAGAACTCCTCTTAAGACCTCCATTGAAGACTTAGCTTGGGAATCAAGGGAAGGATCCATTCTTCATCAATTCTTCTCGCTTTTCTTGTCTAAATCAAGGTATGTGAGGATTTATTCATGTCTCCTTTTAACCATGAAGCCCCAAATGAATTTCTTCAATTAATTTTTATGAAATTATGCTTACTTTGAAATTGGGTCTTTTAAATTATGAATTATTTAATTAAATTTAAGTATGAATTGTATTTAATTATTGATTTTAAAGTTAATTAAGCCATAATTTGTTGAATTTCATTTGTTTTATGAAGGTTCAATTATGCATGTCCCTTTAAGCTTTAAATCTATGCATGAGTAATGTTAATTGAGTTTTAATTATTGATTTAACTTTGAATTTCATATGGATTCTTCCTATTATGAGTTTAATTTATGAATTCTAATTTACCATGCTATTCTCATCATCATTCATGACATATGCATACTTGAAACTTGATTTTGATGAAATTCTTATTATGGGCTAAGTCCCACCTTGACTTGACTTGAATTGATTTTTGTACGACATGGGATATGACTAGAATGTAATCACATCTTGTCTTGACTTGGATTTTTGAGCATTTTGGGTGATTACATCATCTTTTACTTGTCTTAAAAGAGCTACTCCTACGCATTGGTCCTTGCATTTGATACTTGAACTCTTGTCTGGCGTTTTAACCTAAGTATGAAAAAACATGAATTATGTTTTGGCTTTTTTAGACCAGCCTTGCATTGCATTGATTTGAAAGTACTTATCCTTCATTTGAAAGCATGTATATGTATATGCATTCTTGTGGGATGACGACTTAGCATCGAATGAGAACAGAGTAGTAAGTGGGCTATCCCCAAGGGTCCCACTCCATTCTCTCAAACTATGTGCCAAACATAGGTTCATGTTATGTTTTCAAAACGGGTGGTGTTCCCGTAAGGTATGATTATGGTATATTATGGAAATCCCTTTCAAAATGGGTGTTGTTCCCGTAAGGTAAGGTAGTCTCAGAAATGGGTGGTGTTCCCTAAGGTATAAGTATGTTATGTTATGAAAATCCTTTCCGAAAAGGGTGGTGTTCCAGTAAGGTGAGATTATTTATCTGAAATGGGTGGTGTTCCCGTAAGGAGGAGTAAGGTCTACCTTTAGCAAGTAGATCGACCTTTATTGTGATTAGGGTGAATATTGGGATTCCAACTTGTAGCTCACTTGGTCTTATATGTGGGTGGTGGTTACATCCCCTCTATATGTAAATATTTTAGCTTTGCATACATCATGGATTTCACGGCATATTGATATACTATTCTTTCCTATATTCTCCTTTCTATATATGTGCCCTTGCCATCTAACTTGTTTTGTAGGTTTCATGTTCATATGCATTGCATGCCCGCATACTTAGTGCATTATATTTACTAACCCATGCTCTTCATCTACATGATCTAACCATGTAGGGACTAGAGACGATATCTATCCACTTTTGGATGGTTAGCTTGGTGATCTTGGATTGTTGCTAGTGGTGAGCCCTTTATTCCAATGGCAAGACCCACCTTCCTCTATCTTATGTTTTGTTATGTCTTTTCTAACTTATGACTTGATGGTGAGCCCAGGACATGTTGTGGCCCCCGTCGTATTCTATGTAGAGGCATTATTAGACATATTGGATTCTATTGTACGCCTATATGACATGCTTATTTGAAATGCTATGACTATATCATGTTTTGACTATGGCCATGCTTATGTTATTATGATATGTTTTTAATGAGAATGTGATTATGTGGAAAGTTCCAATTCCCTCCTTGCCCCCATAGCTTGAGTCATACTTACCCGCCCCTTAGAATGTATTTGTTATGTGCTATGTGATTCATGCAAATCCTCTTTCCAATGGCATCTCCATAGCTTGAGTGCAAAGTCCCAAAATCCCTTAGAATTATATGTTTCTTGTTATTTTACACGCTTTTGAACCAATGATGTGTAAGATAATGCTAAGATGTCTTGATCGAGGACTTTCAGGTTCTCTTTTGCCATGTCACATTAGGCCCTACTCTCGGGTCCTGACAATCAACTGGGCCTATAATATGAATTCTAAAATCCAAATCAAGTAAATTAGCTATCCCACCCAAATTCCAATCAATTCAACATGAATTTACACTAACGATCTCAATCTGAAGAAAAGGAAGTCATAGCCTACCTATAGATTGATCATGTTGTAGATGATAAAATTCATATCAAGAAAATAATAATCTAGAACGAAAATATCTCAAATAATTTGTAGTATTTGATTTCAATATGTGAGTATTACAATCTCTATAAATTCGCTGATTCGCCTTTTCAAGTGTAAATTTAAAGGCTTCTGAGTTTGTTCTTGAATCTTGAATTTGATCTTGAGTTTGATCTTAAATTCAAGGGATTTTAAACCTGTTCTTGAATTTGAATACTTGAATGTTTTAATTCTTAAAATTGTAGAGAAATTTGTGGCGTTTGATCCATGATCTCTCTCTAGCTTCTTTGTAAAATTCTTCCTTCTTTTTGAATTACAAAAACCCTATTTATAGTTGTAAAATAGAGGATTTATAATAGGAAAGACTTCCCTTCAGCCAATCAGATTTAAGTGACATGACATATTGAGCCTTAATGAAATGGGCTTGTCATTTTGACACAAGACATGATCTTATTGGCTTTTCTGTTTGACTTGGCGTGCCACGTTATTTGACACGTGACGCCAAGATGGGCCTCTAGGATGAAAAAATATTGAGCTTGTTAAATTGGACTAATTTATTGTAGCCCAAATCAATTTACTTAGATTTTAATTAAATTCATATTTATTGAACTTAAGTAATTAACCGAATTATGTTAATCCATAACATTTATTAGTATTAGTATATTCATGAATTTAATATAACTCGAATCATTTTAAAATTTATATTTAATAAATTTTAAATGATTACAAATGCCCCCTGCTTCAAGTCTTGTCAAGATTTATTTAATCTTTTGATGACTAGACTTGAAGCATTTTATTAATATTTATGTATGACAAAAAATTATTTAATTGTCACATAAGGAAAAATTTACAACTTAAAAGGGTTGTTTTTTTCTTTTTTTTTTGTTTCACTTGCCATAGGTGCTTCAAAATTTCCTTTTTATTTTCCTTCTTCATGTATTTCAAAATAGGAATTTCTTTTTCTTTGGTAGTTTAGGAAAAGATTCTTTCCTTCTTTACTTTTTATTTTGGTTTCTTTTTTTTACACTACACTTTTTTTTTTCTTTCCTTTCTCTTTTTTTGACAACACCCTATAAATAGGGGTGTGCGTCTTCATATTTTTTAATCAAATTTGAAGTCCAACCCTCAGGTGTCTTTGTTGAGGTATGACTTTCTTCTCTTTTTCTTCACTTTTTTTCTTGTTCGTCCCTTTTTTTGTAGATCAAAGGGAGCAAAATTTGTATTTTGCGAATCTTATACAATGCAAGAATTTGATCTTGAGGTGTGAAGGGATGTGTTCCATGTTCCCTCCTTGAGATCACCAATTCGAGGCTTTGTAATATTCCAAATGTTTAAATATATGAGATCACCAATTCAAGGCTTTACAATATTCTAAATGTTTAAACATATAAGATCTTTCCATTTGAGGCTTTATAATATTCTAAATGTTTAAACATATGAGATCTCCAATTCAAGGTTTTACAATATTCCAAATGTTTAAACATATAAGATTACCAACTTTACAATCTTCCAAATGTTTAAACATATGAGATCTCCAATTCGAGGCTTTACAAATGTTCTAAATGTTTAAACACATGAACCCCTAATTTGAGACTTTACAAAGTTCCCAAATGTTTAAACACATGAGACCTCAAATTCGAGGCTTTATAAATGTTCCAAATGTTTAAACACATGAGACCCCCAATTTGAGGCTTTACAAAGTTCTCAAATGTTTAAATACATGAGACCCCCAATTTGAGGCTTTACAAATGTTCCAAATGTTTAAACACATGAGGGACGAAAAGGCTAGCTTAACGTGCAAAGGGAAAAATTTTGTCCACCTTAAGGCATGAAATTTAGAAATTTTTTTAAAGATAAACCTGCGAAAAGGCCAGTTTAAGGTGCAAAGGGATACTTTTTGTCCACCTTAAGGCATGAAAATCTAGAGATCCTTTTAAAGATAAACCTGCGAAAAGGCCAACTTGAGGTGCAAAGGGACAATTTTTGTCCACCTTAAGGCATGGAAATCTAGAGATCCTTTTAAGGATAAACCCCATAAAAGGTCAACTTAAGGTGAAAAGGGGAAAAATTCATCCACCTCAAGGCATGAAAATTTAGAGATATTCTCTCGGTATGAAGGGATAGATACTCGTCTTTCCCCCAAGAAACGCAATTTGGAGAAATCCTCATGATACAAAGCGATATTACTCACTTCTACCTTAAGAAAGGTAAATTTAAAGGTCAAGGCTTGAACGATTTAACTTTCAGACCCAACAACTTTCAAGAATTTGACTTATAAACATGACAGATTTGAAATTTCAACTTAAAAAAAGAGTATTTGAAGACTTCGAATCACAGATTTTGAGGATTCAAAGACTTCAACTTGTAAATTTAATGAATTTTAAAACTTCAACTAGCAAACTTGAAGAATTTGAAGACTTTAACTTGCATATATGAATAATTCAAAGACTTCAACTTGCATACTTGAAGAATTCAAAGACTTCACCTTGCATACTTGACGGATTTAAAGGTCGTGAAGTCTTTGAAAACTTTGATTTGCATATTTGGAGGATTTGAAGACTTTGATTTGCATACTTGGAGGATTGAATACTTCAACTTGAAAACTTAAAGAGTTTGAAGATTTCGACTTGTATATATGAATAATTCAAAGACTTAAATTTATATACTTGAGGAATTCAAAAACTTTAAATTGAAATCTTAAAGAATTTGAAGACTTAAAGCATGCTATTAAAGAAGCTCGCATCCCATAGGGCTTTTCCCCTATAAGGATTCAGGTAGTGACATATGGTTTTTTAACACTTAACTGAACTTAGAGTATGACTCTAAGCACATATGTACCTCAATGAAGAGGATCAATGTAACAATCCAAAAATTTTTGAACTTCATAATAGTTGGTCAAGGTTAGTGTTGAATTTGTCATGGTTGAATTTTGGTAGCCATGGGTCATATTCAAGTGGCCAAATTCAAAAGGGTTGTTTTTGGGTATAGTTGTAAGGCCAGTTGGGAAGTAAACTTTGAAAAGCCATATATTTTGGTACAGGATGAACTGTGTGAGCTATTATATATCAAATAAAATCTCTTTGAGTTATCTTCGCAACACAACTAGTTTCACTCAATTTAGAGTTCAGGTGTGAAAGTTATGGCCCTTGCAGTGAGACTGCCCATAATTGGAAGTATGCTGGAAAAGGGTTCCGAATTGGGGTCTATGTGGGACCACGGACCGTTTGGTGGTCCACAGTACGTGGTGGTGTTCGTAGGGTGGTCCAGTGGGCTCTTAGGGGTTGGGGGCCAAGCCATGATCCAAGTGTGGCCCCACGAACCACTTCATGGTCCGTGTGAGCCTTCACTGCCCGTGAGGGGGTCCCGTGAGTTGATCCAGAAAGTTTGCCAATGATCGGGGTTGGACTCTGGACCAACTGATGCTCCACAGACCAGTACACAGTCCGTGTGCAGCTACACGATCTGTGAGCCTCTGGATGACCACTGGGTGGGTTCTGTGAGTCACTGCTTTCTGTGATCTAGTCCATTTCTATAATGATTAATTCGTAATTTAATTAGATCCTATGACCCTTTTAGGCTTTATAAGGTCTCCTAACTCTCCCAAATCAAATCCTAATCCTCTTTCATCCATTCTAACACTCTTCAATCCTTACCAAAATTCTCTCAATCCTCTTGACCTCCATTGATGAAAGCTTGAAGAAATTTG
>JBCEWC010003756.1:0-29215 GCA_038996855.1 Solanum aculeatissimum
ATGAAAAACGACTTAAAATGTGTATATATATATTAAAAAAAACCTAATCTGAATTGAAATAGGAAAACTGGCTTTCGGCATGGCTAACAGCGGCTACAGGACCGCGAGGCACTTCACGGTCCATCAGAAGATCCGTGTGACTTCACTTTGTAATTCTAGTATTCCCTCTGCTTCCCTTCACGACCACCTTCATGGTTCGTTAGATTTCATACGACCCATGGTGAGTCTAGTGTGACTCCACTTCGCGTGATCCTTTTTATTTTCTACGGCCTTCAATGTCAGGCAAATGATTAATTCACGTTCCATGATCCTTCATACGGTCTGTGTATGGTACCATGGGACTTGCCTTGAGTCTTTTGTTACCTCCTATAGTTCTCCAAAGTCAAAGTGCCTTCTCATGGTCGGGTTCACGGTCCATATCATGCTTCGCGGATCATGTACTGCCACTTGGTGTTGCACTTGACCATTTTATCCACTGCTTCAACGGTCACTATTTTAGATATGTCATCCATATGGAAAGGTACACGACCCGTGTACTACTTCACGATCCGTGACCTTTTCTGTAGGCTGTGCCTTTAGTGATGCCTAGCTCCATTCCTCTGAGTGCATCCTGGCAAAGCCCAAGTTTGAGGCCACGGGCGGACCTATGGTCCGTGAGAGGGTTCACAAGAAGCGAAGTCTTCTGTGAAGCCTCACTTACATCACTTTTTGTTTTCCTGCCATCCGTGGAGCCTCCTCTCATCTGGACGGCTGGTCCTACGGTCCGTGTAAGGCCACACGACCCATTAGGGTGCCCGCATGGACCTTTCTCAGTCTAGTTTCCTTATTTTAAGTCTTTTTCTTACCCAAATCCATACCTCAACCTTATTCCTGAAAAATGCCACTAAACAAAACATTAAACCCATAAATTTTCTTGAGAACTTGCAAAAATTCCAAGTTAAAAGAGTTATCGTAGTCATGTTTTCACGACTAATCGGTGGGTTATGTTGTGCTGCTGAAATGTAGAACTTTTGATGCTTAAAACTTGGAATTTTATATGTTCTTAATGTGATGTTAGTAGGTTTCATTATATTTGTTTTGCAAGATTACAGTGTTGGCAAAGTTTTAGGAGAAATATGCTGAAGTTGCTAGTTTTTGGTGTTTCATGAGACCCTCTACGAGTCGTGGAGAGGGTTTCGTATAAAGTTTCAGTGAGGGGTGCAAAGTTGAAGTCAACTCTATGAGGAGGATCCACGAGTCGTACAATGTTACACGAGTCGTAAAGTGATGGTCATGCCCTGAGGGTTAGAAATAGGATATATGCTAAAAAGTCATCAAACAAAACCCTCCACGGGCTGTAGAATCTTACATGGGTCATGGTATGGTTTCATGAAAGTAAACTCTTGAACACTGCCAAAATTCACAAAACCTCGATCTATGGGTCGTGAAGTAGTTTATGAGCCATAAAGCGGTCCCGTGAAGATTGTCGACACAGTTTTCCTAGTTTATTTTGGATTTGTATTTTACTTATTATAAATAATTTTTTAAGATATTTTTCATTAAGCTTCTAGGAGAACCAAGTTTGAACCTTGTTTTAGTGAATACACTTAGGATTTATTATACATTGTGTGTTCTTGATTCAAACTCGTGATCTTAATTGAAGAGTTGAATTTTGTGATTTCAATTTCATCTTGTAAGTGCTTAATTATGTTCTTCTACATCATAATCTTTGTGTTTAGATTGAATAATACATAGCTAAATCCATAACTAGGGTTGTGGGAACCATGATAAACTTACAAGGTAAAATCAGTTAACATGTAATTCTTGAAAGGTGTGTTAGGGCATATTAGTTATTCTCTTCATTTTAATTAATTTTTAATAGTGACCAACGTTAGAACTCGCCTAGTATCACTTGCCGAATTAAGGAAGTGATGAATAGGAAAAGAGATAACTAACATAAGACGATTGAGCTTTTTCTCATATAATCAGCTTAACCAAATTAAGGGGAGGTTGTACTAGGATAAAAGTAAGGGTTAGTAGTGTCACACCACGGAGACGGATCAAGTACTGAGGTGAAATTTACCTATTTCTAGTTCAAAGACTTAGGTAAACCTAACTTACTGTCCTATACCTACACACCGAAAGAAAATTGCATGTGTTCGATATTACCACGTTAGGGATTCATGGGAAATATTTAATCCTAGTTAGCTCTTTTACTGATTGTTCATTACTTGCATTCATTTAGTTTAATTTAAATTCATGTTTTCAAACCCCCTTTCCTCGGGAGATAATAAGTTAATCACTGTCAAGGTGTATTGAATTGATTCTGGAGTTTACCATATTCCTCATGGAAATGATCCTAACCTCGATTAGGTTATTTACTTGATGATCGCTTTACCTCTAAAGGAGGTGTGACTTGAGCGACATCAATTAATTTAGTGTTGTTGTTGGAGAATACGGATAGACTTGGTTAATTCAAGTACGTTTGGGGGATTAATCCTTATTTCCCTAATTTTACATTTTTTGTTGTTTTTTCTTTGTGTGTAGGTTTAGTGTAAGCACAATACTCAAAGTCAAGGCAATACCTTGGCTTCATTTGATCCTGAGATTCAGAGAACACTATGAGGGATGGACCAAGACAACACCAACAATGCCACAAATGATGCAGAAATTGCAATACTGAATATAAATAATGGTAACAACAATCCACCATCACACAGGGTCTGCAAGCCACAACAATCAGTGGAATCAATATCAGCTTGACCCTATGGTGACGAACGTTACAGGAGCTATTGTGTTACCCCTACTACCAAATGACACAAAGTTTGTCATTTTGAGTGGATTGCTCCAGATGTTGTAGAATTGTGAGTTGTTTGCGGACCTACGGTTAGAGTATCCTCATGACCATCTACACAATGTTGTGTTCCTTTGTAGGAGTATGATGGGGAACCAAAATCTCTCCATAGATGTTGTTAGGCTTTGTATCTTCCCGCTTTCTCTTACTGACAACACAATGTTGTGGTTATCAGAGCTCCCACAGAGTTTGATTACCAGTTGGGCAGAATTACAGACAACTTTTTTGGAAAGGTTTTCCCTATCTCGAAGAAGCTGAAGCTGAAGTCTGAGATCAATAACTTTGAGCAGTTGGTGACTCGATCGATGCTACGTGAGAAAGGTTCACAAAATATCTAATATGTGTCCCTAATCATAAGATTGTTGATGAGGCCTTGATGAAAATCATCTACAAAACCCTTGATGAGAATGGCCAAGCTATCGCTGACACAATTATGGGGGGCTCTTTCATTGATCATTCATTATAGGAGGTTTCTTAGAGGTTGGAATGTGTGGTCAAAACCAACTGTGCATGGGGTACAAGGGAAAACTCTATTACAAGGAGCTCATTCTTTGTTCGCACTAGTTTGGCGCACACACAAACTAGTGAGGAAGTGATGCAAGAATTTTCACGGATTAATACTAATGTTGAGCTATTGATGAAGCACAACATGGAGCCTGTGAATGTTATAGCTCATTATCCCCCTCGCCCATCCATGCACGAGGAGCCATACTATGAGGAGGACACATGCTTTGTTACAGAGTAGATGGCAGATTTCCAGCCCAATACCCAAGGATCCAGTCAGAACTATTGGCACCAAGGGTAGAGAAACCAAGGTCAGAACTATGGAAGAGATGAGGCCTTTAGAGACAACAACAATAGAGGAGGCTACTATGATAGGCCGAGGGGACCAAACAGAGATGTTGATTGGGGCCATAAAGATGGCTTCAAAAATTAGTCCATACATTCTACTGCATAATCGAGATGCTAGAGTTGGCTCATCACTCATTGAGGAGATGTTCGACCGATTGTTAAAAAGGGTTGATGCACAAGATGAGACACTAAAAGGGATGAAGTCTGGCATCTCTAGTATAAACTAGAAGATTGAGTCTCATTCTATGGCCATCAAGCATCTTAAACAATAATGCATCCAAATATCAACTCACTTGAACAAATGCCATAAAGAGACATTGCCCAGTAATACCATATAAAATCCTAAGAGTGATGGGCAGTGCATGGCTATCGTAACTCGTAGTGGGAAGCAATCAGTCAATCCTCTGCTATCGGTAGATGATGGCGATGTTCATGATGAGAGTGGAGTGAATAAGCAGAATGAACCTGGAGATGATCATGTGGTGAATGAGGAAATAAATACCGTGTCGTAATAGTTGATATCCATTCCTCGACCTCCTCCTCCCTTCCCTCAAAGACTAAAGAAAAATGAGGAGGAAGGTAAGTTAAAACAATTTTGCTCCATAATGAAGTAACTCTCCATCAACATTCCATTTACTGAGGCATTGGAAAATATGTCTGACTATGCTAAGTTTATAAAGGATTTAGTGACTAAGAAGCGCATTGTGAGTCAAGAGCTCCAACACTGTAGTGCGATTTCTACTAGATCCTTGGTGCAGAAAGGTGAAGACCCAAGCACATTTACCATTCCTTGCACCATAGGTGATGTGGAGTTTGTAAGGACACTGTGTGATCTTGGTGCCAGCATAAATCTGATGCCCCTTGTGATCTTCAAGAAACATGGTCAGGCAACCCCTACCTCGACAAACATGAGAATGTTGATAGCTGACAGGATGGTGAAGAAGCCGGTATGGATGCTTTATGATGTCGTCGTCAAAGTTTATAGGTTCACATTCCCCGTAGGCTTTATGATCCAGGAGTGTGAAGTTGACTTCGACGTCCCAATCATCTTGGGAAAACCTTTCCTAGCCATTGGGGGAGCCCTAGTGGATATGGAGTCTGACCAACTCAAGTTCAAATTGAATGACGAAGAAGTTTTCTTCAATGTTTGTTAGACGATGAAAAGGCAAGATGAGCTCAAGATGGATGTGTGGGTTGTTGATGAATTTTGAGTAATCAACAAGTCCACATCATGCCATGACAATAAATCAGGCGCTTTTTGGGAGGCAACCCAAGTTATTTGATGTAATAAGATAGTTGTTATTTGCTTTTTAGTTTTAGAATGCTAGGTAGTTTTTTTATTTTCAGTAGTTTCCTTGTAAATTTTGAACAATGGACTGGTGACATATAGGGTAACAATGTGTTTATGAAGATTCTGTAGGTGGAAGGCCAAGCTGACCATTTTGAACCAAAATCTAATTCTATGACTGATTATACGGGTCATACTTTATTGTACGACCCTAATACCAGCTAATAAAAACTTCCAGAGAGAAAACGCATGTGCACTCGAGTCCATGAGTCAACTTAACAATCCATAGATTAAAACATGTGTTGTGAATGGGGCTCGTGGACCCCAAGTTTTTCTAATTTTGGCTAAGTGTTAGAAGTAATCTACAAAACCTTCTTATAAGTCGTGTCTAAATCCACAACTCATGTAAGGTATCATAGAGTACATGTCTCAAACTAGGGTTCCATTCCCATACGAGACCACGATCTACGAGCCATGGAACATTTCATGGCTTGTAATCGGGTGTTTGTAAAGCCCGACTCAATGATTTTAAAAGTTGACCTGGTTTGTATATAAATGGAGTCAAAATTATTTTGACCCCATATTCAAAGAAAAAGTTCCCAAAATACCTACCCTATCCATCCCCACAATCGTTTTGACCCCTACATCCAACACCTCCCCATTTTCTGGCCAAAATTTTGACGACCCTCTTTCTAGGGTTTTTCGTCCCCTCTCTGTCCCCCTTTTCAAATTTCAACCAATGTTACATCATTTTGGTAAGATTTTGGTCCCTAAAGCCTAAATTTATCAGGTTAGTTGTAAATTTTGGTTGATTATTGATTTGAGTGAGCGTTTGTGCTATTGGGCGAACTCGTGGTATTCTAATCCTGATAATTTATTGTGATATCGATGTGATTGACTAGGTTAGGATTGAACTAGTTAGTCGAAAAATATTTGGGTAGTCAATTTCATGCTCACAATGTTTAGACTATTGAATTGAATTGAATTAACTTATTGTATGGTTAAACATTTGAACATAGGTCAGACCGTTAGGATCACATGTTAAATTACTTTCGATAGGGTCATTTTTAGGTAAAATGCATGTAGTGATGGGGATTAATGGATGTGAAAACTATGTGGAGTGTGTGAGTTCACTGTGATGCTATTTTATTTGTTGAAAATTGGTCGTTTTGGGACTCCTATGATGGACTTAGCAAAGTTTAGATTCTAGAAACAGGTTCATGAGGGTTTTCTATGGCCCGTGGAACATTCCTTGAGTCATAGTTATCCCTCATAAAAAATTCCAGAAACTAAAGTTTTTGAGATTTTATTAGACGAGACCTTTTACGAGTCATAGATTGTTCCAGGACTCGTAGATAGGTCCAGTAGAGTCCCACCTGTATGATATCGAATCTGGGATTGCATCTACGACCCAGTCCATGACTCGTAGAATATTCCACGAGTCATGCCTGGTCTTGAAGACTATTCCAGCGACTTAAAATTGCTTAACACTGCATCCATAAGACCCCTTCACGGCTCGTAGTTTTTTCTATGGCTAGTAAGAGGGTACTCGTAGACCCTTATTTTTCTAGTCTAGTTTTGATTCTTATTTTTTGTTTTTCAATTCATGGGACTAATTACTTTCATGAATATGATTTTGCAGGTACCATGGCACCGTGAACAGGGAAATATAATATTAGAGTTATGAGGGATCGCTTACATGGCAAGCCCACTAATTTTGAGCTTGCCCCAAGTCTAGTGGAATTGTAGAGGAGCTCGGCATTCAATCGGATCTATCACCAAGCCACGACGGACTCGGTCTACTACTAGGCAGGCTACCACGTAGGCGATCGTGGTTTGCCTTCCCAGGTTGACGAGGGAGGTGGCAGGGTCAGTAGCAGCATACAGATGACCTCTTCCGAGGGAGGGTCTGAGCCCGAATCTAGTGAGGGGTCATACTCTGCCTCATATTTAGGCCCCTGAGTACCATATACATCACTAAATGCCTGAGCCAATAAATCCAGAGTAGAGTTCGATCGTAGATTGGGGAAGACTCAAGACTTGAGCGTGATGAGGGACCTAGAGTGTCGAGAAACTTTGATAAGATGGGTTGTTGACCAGATAGTAGCAGAGGGGCCCAACCCCGCCTGGATCACCATGTTAACAAAGCCTATAGTTAAGGATATGCCCTCAGTTTCTCCAACAAGTTTTGGTGGGCAATGGTTCGTTCATGGATCTGATCGACACTTGCAAATAATACACTCATGTCAAATCGTGTTGTTCTAGTAGCCAACATCTTGTCTGTTTACAATATTGATTGGGCCGCCCTTATTTTAGAGCAGATCCACGAGGTAGCCCTAAAGAGGTCCACGACCATCCCCTTCTCATGCCTGATTCACCGACTATGCTTAGTGGTAGGGGTGGATGTTATTCACCACATGGACATGTTGGTAGAGGTTCAACATATGCTTGATGTCAGGCTGATCAAGGCTAATTATAATCTGATTATACTTCGGCGAGCACCGAGGCCTCAGATATCGATGCTAGAGATGTTTGCTCCAGTGCCACCGCCTAAGCCATCTACTACTCTTGCTGCTGCACCTACTACCGAGGAGCCCTCACACGCTAAGACTGATGTGGAGATAGGTCCTTATACTAATATTCCTGCTCCAATGACCATGGTATCTACTTCACTACCCGCAGACATTACCTTTGTGTTTGCAGTAACATTTCAGGACCTAGCGCAGTGACAGGCCTGCACTGAGTCCAAGTTGACTCAATTGTTGCAGCAGTTGAGACCCTGATTCCGCCAGGTTGTCTTTGAGGCATAGACCTAAATGCAGGCATTCACAGTTGTAGTTATCCAGGAGAATTCCAGCCCCGTAGATTCCTGCATAGATGCATTGAGAAGCAGGTCCAGCAGAGCCTCAATTTAGTGAGGCCTCTAAATTTGACGACCATCCAGACAGAGCTTCAACTACCCTAGGCCTAGATGAGTGCAACATTGGCTGCCCTTGTTGATGTCCAATCGACCTTTCTAGATAAGTCGGTGGTCGACTTGTTCGCTCCAGAGGATACACCTTTGTCTTCTCTCAGGAAGAGGCCCCGCACGGATAATCTTGATGCTATGCGCTTTGAGACAGGCGAACGGAGGAGCGGGAGCTCGAGCTTACTCGTACCAGATCTAGGTAGTATGAGGAGATGCAGCTAGCTCGAGAGCGTGAGAGAGTGAGGGGTGCTGACCCCTCTGGATAGGCTCCTACTGGTGAGGAGTCCACCAGTCATGTGGAGGGTGTACAGTCTCGAGATTAGTGAGGCACTTCGGTGCCCATGTATGTTCTTCTTGATCCCTGTTCTTTACTTTTTATATTATGTGCTATTAGGGACAATACACAACTTTTTCGATGGGTGCGGGTAGTTATAGGCCTCAGTGAAGTCTGAGTAGCCTTGGCCTATAACTATCCCCTTTTTTAATCCAAAGGGTTTTCTTACCTGTATTTTTTTCCCTGCAGATATTTAGGATATTTAGGTAGTATTAGTAGCATTCAGTACTTATATCTATGACATAGTTATGTTTTGTTGAAAATGGTACCCACCATTTTTTTGTGTGTAGTTAGTTTTGATAGAAACCTTGCATGATTAGTTGTTTGACAGTGTTTGTTTTGATAAGTTAGATTAAATTATGATAAAAAAACATGATTTGATAGTTTGTATTAACATGAAAAGCAGTGCCACGTGTGAGCAAACTTAATTGCATGATTCAGTATTGTGTTTCAAAACTTGCCCTGTTACTCTAATTTATGTTGTAGATTAGTTGTTTAGGAAAGCATTTGAGGCCATTGTTCGTAATAGTCCACTTAGCCTAAAAATAACCGATCAAATGTGTTATGTGTCCCTTGATCCCTGTATTAGAGCCTAAAAATGACCTCTTGATTGTAAACACCTAAGAAACCGTACCCAAATTCATGATTAAATCCTAAAATTGGCCCTGGTCCTTTCTTGAACATCTGCACCTTGACTGAGGTAAAAAGCCTAAGTTGAGGGTGGCTACCAAAAGTGATCGTGGTTCGAAGGATGAATAATGTGCGCCTCAACTCAGGCTTTTAGCCTGAGTTGAGGGTGGCTAGTGAGGAAAAATTCGTAAAAAGGAGAGAAAAAATTAGTGTTTCAAAAAAGGAAAGAAAATAGGGAATAAGGTGCCAAAATATCACACCAAAGCCCCTTGAGCCTACGTTACAAGCCTAGCAAGTTCTAAAGTGATCCTAACTCAACTAGTTGAAAGTGTTAGTTATGAGTATAGGGGCAAACATATGGTATTGACCATGGTATCTGAATGTCTTTTATGAGTGAGAGTGATCTAGTATCGTCCCGAGCGTTAATTGTGAAAATTTTATACTGAGGGGGAAAATGAGACCTTTTTTTGTGAGGGCACTTGCATTGCATTGTTGATGTCTGACTAATTCAGTGATTGCTGCTTATTTATAATTGTATGACTTGTCATAGTTGCACTGTTACATATATTAATCTATGTTGGTTTGCTAGATGACTATCTTTTCTGAGGTTGAAATATAATGTGAGTATCTGTGTTGGATTTTTGATTGAGTCTGTGCCATTGAGTTCGAGTTTGTACGTTGCTATACTGCTTATATAGATTGAGTCCATCACTTGAGGACAAGCAATAATTTTAAGTTAAGGGTATTGATGTGCTGTCAAAGTACAACACTTTTTATGCTTAAAATTTAGAATTTTGTGTGTGCTCCATACGATGTTAGTAGGTTTGATTGTGTTTTTGTGTTTGTTTTGAAGGATTACAATGTTGACAAAGTTTTAGGAGAAAGATGCTGAAGTTGTTGGTTTTTAGTGTTCCACGCGACCCTCTACGAGTCGTGGAGTAGTCCACGAGGTGGAGAGGGTTCATATAAAGTTCCAGTGAGGGGTGCAAAGTTGAAGTCAGTATTACGAGGAGGATCCATGAGTCGTACAATGTTACACGAGCCATAGAGTGATGGTCGTGCCCTGAGGATTAGAAACTGGAGATATGCTGAAAAGTCATCAAACGAGACCTTCCACGGGTCGTGGAATGGTTTCATATAAGTCAACTCTTGAACATTGCCAGAATCCACGAAACCCTGATCTACAAGCTGTAAAGTGGTTTACGAGCCATAAAGAGGTCCCATGAAGATTGTCGACACAGTTTTCCTAGTTCATTTTGGATTTGTATTTTACTTATTATAAATAGGTTTTTAGGGTATTTTTCATTAAGCTTCCAGGAGAGTGAAGTTTGAACCTTGTTTTAGTGAATACACTTGGGATTTATTATACATTGGGTGTTCTTGATTCAAACTCATGATCTTAATTGAAGAGTTGAATTTTGTGATTTCAATTTCATCTTGTAAGTGCTTAATTATGTTCTTCTGCATCATAATCTCTGTGTTTACACTGATAATGCATAGCTAAATCCACAACTCGGGTTGAGGGAATCATGATGAACTAACAAGGTAAAATCAGTTAACGTGTAATTCTTGGAAGGTGTGTTAGGGCGTATTAATTATTCTCTTCACTTTAATTAATTTTTAACGATGACCAATGTTAGAACTTGCCTAGAATCATTTGTCGGATCAACGAAGTGAAGAATAGGAAAAGAGGTAATTAACATGAGACGATTGAGCTCTTTCTCGTCTAATCAACTTAATTGAATTAAGGGGAGGCTGCACTGGGATAAAAGTAAGGATTAGTAGTGTCACACCACGGAGACGGATCAAGTTCCAGGGTGAAATTTACCTATTTGTTTGGTCAAAGACTTAGGTAAACCTAACTTACTGTCCTACACCTACACACCGGAAGAGAATTGCATGTATCCGATATTACCATGTTAGGGATTCTTGGGGAACATTTAACCCTAGTTAGCTTTTTCACTGATTGTTCATTACTTGCATTCATTTAGTTTAATTTAAATTCATGTTTTCAAACCCTCCTTTCCTTGGGAAATAATAGGTTAATCATTCTCAAGGTGCATTGAATTGATTCTGGAGTCTACAACATTTGTTAGTTTTATAGAGATGATTATTGTTTATTGTTAGGACAATTAACAAAATTTATAAATATACTGTATAGTTTAGATTTCTTTCTTTCTTTTTAAAGCATAATTAGGCATTACTTTTGCTAAAAAAAAATTTACGTTGACTTATATTAGTAACTTAGCTACTTTTGCTAGAATTTTTTAAAACATTTTTTTGTATTAATAACTTAGTTGGATGTATTGATAATATTTAAGTAATATTTTAAAAAATTATTATAAACAAATATGAAAATAAAGACAATGAAGAAATTCGATTTTATTTCTCTTACGGAATCAAAATTAAAGATGATATAGAATATTAAAATATAAAAAATTAACGTAGTATAGTATATTGTTATTTCAAAATATGACCTCTTATTCGATTTACTTTACCACTATATATTTTATTTTACAATATACATATGAATAGTTTGCACTTTAAAAAGATGCAAAAGAAAATTCTATTTTGTATATTAAAAGAAGACGAAACAGATGACGAGAAATGACAATATTTTTTATATACCGGACACTAAACTGAATATAAGTATACTAGTAAACGAGGCTCGAGCGTTGCCCGGGAACAATAAATATGTTCGATTAATTTTACATTTTTATTCGTATGATTAAATTTAAATTCAAAATACGATATTTTATTCATTTTAATTTATTTGTTCTTTTCATTAGTTGATCATAAAAAAATGTCTCTTTCTCTCTTTCTTTTAATAACTTTTAAAATCTAACTTTACACATGGCATGTTACCACAAGATCGAAAAATATTTTTTTCTAATATTTAAAATCATTATTTAATAATAGTAGTATTAAAATTTGACTATATTTTATATGTGTGATTGTAAAAATTTTGCATTTGAGAAGTCATACCTATGCAAATGAAGAAAGGAAAACAAAATTCATACTAATATTTTAAATCATTGTTTAATAATAGTAGTATTAAAATTTTGACTATATTTTATATGTGTGGCTGTAAAAAGTTTTGCATTGACCTTGGAGGAGTGATCTTTTAGTAGTAAAAGTGTAAAATATTTAAATAGGGAGTACTAAGGAGCCGAAAAAAATTTGTAAATGAAGTTCCACGTGACAACTTTTTGTTGGTTGAAGTTCCACATGATAGTGGAGGAGTGATATAAATGGAGAACTAAATTTGGGAACGAAGTTCCATATAGCAGGTTTTTGTTGGTTGGAGTTTCACATGACAGGTTTTTGTTGGTTTCATAGTAAAGCAACACTCACACAGTTCACGTGACAGGTTTTTGTTAGTTTCCTAGTAAAGCAACACTCACACTTTATTTTGTTCCAATTTATGTTTTTGAGATTAATTGAATTTTTGGTTAAGTAATTAATAGTTGTAAGTGGGCCCGATTGTTGTTGGTATGCAAAAATGAAGGAAAATAAAAGTGTTGCTACTCTCTAGCCACCAGGCCAAGCATTCAAGTTTTACATAAATGGACCATGCAAAACATATGTTTAAGTTCGTCTTGTCGAGAGGTACACACTTTATTTTGTTCTAATTTATGTTTTGACTAAATAGTTAATTGTTGTAAGTGAGCCGACTGTTGTTAATATGCAAAAATGGAGGAAAATAAAAGTGTTGCTAATGTGATTTGATTTGAACCCATAATGCTGAACATGACTATTGCACTCTAACCACTAGACCAAACATCCAACTTTAACAATTAGAGTAAAAAAAAAATAAAGGCAATTAAAAGAAAAGGAGATAAGGGACCCACGAGATCCACGTGACCGGTTTGGGTGGGTTTCATGGTAAAGAAACCCTCCCTTATATATATTAGATAACTTTATTAAAATAAGAAGTTATTCATTTTAAAATTGTATGTCTCTCTATATCTATCTATTTATCTATCTACACTAGAAAAGGGTAGTCCGTGATCATTGACATCTCTACTTTTATTTATTTTGTATTATTTTATTTTAATTTATTTTTTATTTTCTAAAATATGTGTTACATATTAAAAAATTATACAAAAAATATTATAAATTACATTACTTAGTAATTTTAAAAAATAATCATAAATCACAATAATTAGCAACTTAAATTGGAATAGAGAAAGTGATATATATTATTTGAAATGACATAATAAGGTGTAATAAAATCACAATAATTATCAACTTAATACTTTAAAAGACATAAAAAATTTAAATAGTTCTTGAAAGTTTATCAATGGTACATAAATTGAGATAAAGAGAGTAACACACATTATTTGAAATTTATGTAGAACATACTATTCACAATGATAACTTAAAATATTTAGAAGATAAATAAAATTTTTGATTAACTCTCAACATTTTTGTGGGACATAAATCAAAACAAAATAAGTAACAAATGTTATTTAAAAATGTTATTAAATTTATTATGAGTTATAATAATTAATAACTTAAAAATTTTTTAAAAAAATTCTATCATTATCACATAAATCAAATAAAAAATAACATATATTAGATCGAAGTTAGCACGATCTCTTGTAACTAATTATATATAGACAATATAATTTTAAATATTATAAAAAATAATTAAATAAATTTATTAATGATGAACTTTATTGTAAAAGGATAGAAAAATAAATGATATTTTACTACAAAGTTTCATGCATTTAGTTAATAATTTTATTCTAGTTTTTTCATTTTATAGGTATTTTTAGCTTAATTATTTTTTAAATGAATTTATGTGCCTAATCAAATAACATAAAAAACAATTTAAGGCATCGGAAGAGGTGCCATGCAAATGCAGAAGATCTGGTGCTATCGTGCAGACTAAAGTACTGAAGACTTGCAAACAAATTTCAGAATTCACGAGAAATAAAATTTGGACGTTTGCTAATACAACAATATTCGAGTTATATTTTTATTAGGGTGAACAAATGTCAATAGAAAGCTACAGTCAAATATTATATTCCTTTTATAATATAAAATGTTTTTTTTTAGCTTTTTTGACAAAAATAAAAGTAAAACATATTTTAAAATCATGTAAAATAAAATACAAATACGTTTAGTTAATGTCATATCGTCAGTTGTTTGATTTAAAAATACCTCTTCTGTTAATAATTTAATTTTTTTTAAAACCTTTTATTATTACTTAATTGATCAAAAATGTGTTTTCTTTATAAATATATTAGTATTTTATCTTTTTAAACATATTCTATTTCTACAAAAATATTACTGTTAAATAATTCAATTTTTGTTTCTTTTCTTTTAAAATCGCGTAAGTAATAAACATGTAAAAAATATTCTTTTTTTTTTAATTTTATTTTAACAATTAAAATAGAATAACTCCACGTACCTTTTTGTTTGATAATCAATTTTATATATAATATTATTAACTATATCATTAATTTTTATTTAGATAAAAAAGATTCTAATAAAATAGAAAATATTTTTATTTCTTAATCTTTTCCAAATTGGAGTACGATAAGCATTTTCTAACTATCAAAATTACCACTATGAAAAGAATATGTTTAAGAAGAAAAAAATAATATATTTATTTAGAAAAAAGATATTTTAACCTATCAAGTAATAATATGGACATTTTTGGATCAACTACCATATTTTAGACAAATTATTAATTGAGAGTATGTTTGTTCAATTCGGCATAGTTTAAAAATATTTTTGATCATTCATTTTCTTGATGATCCAAAACAAATAATATTTTCAAGAAAATTTTGAAAAGAAATTAAAAAAATAATAGTAACAAATTACTTTGGTACCAAATAAAGTTGATGCTAGTAAATATGAAGTGCTATAGGAATAAGGTATATAATGACCACAAATTCATGTTTCATAACATCAGTGAATAGACAATTCAACATTTTATTTGCTGATTCGTAAAAGCAACACTTAACTCAATCATAAACAAATAAAAACTATATTCGAGGATCAATCAACCTGCAATACAACTCAGAATACATAGTAGTAATTATAATGTCCCGAAAGTTGAAAAGTTAGAATAAAACAAGAAAATGAAGATGATTCTATGGACTCAATATAATTTGCAGACAATAGAAAGTTACACGGATAGTAGGAACTAGTCATGGAAGATGGGTTGTGAGTTGGAAAATATTTTAGGCTATTGGGAGTTTTTACAATAGTTTCTATGGTCCGTGAAAGGAACCATGAAACGTGGACCATGGTCATAGATGAGGTCTCAAAAGTTATAAATTTCTAGGTTTTAGATTTTTCACTACGGACTAATAGAATGATTCGTAGAAGATATTACGACTAGTAGAAAGGATTTCAGAGATTGAGATTCAGAGACTTATTTTCGAGCATGACTTCTACAGGTTCCACGAACAGTAAAAGAAACTATGACCATAGAAGGCTATCCATGGTCCCTAGTAGCCATTTTATTTCAGAAATATTTTGGGCATTTTTTAACTTTTTGACATCAAAGTTATGTCATTTGTATACTATTTCTAAGAGCTATAACTGATTTTGTACTCCTATAACTAATCCTTTTCCTTTCATTTCCTCAAAACCCCAAAGAATCTTAAGTTTTCTTCAAGAATCCTCTCAAGGTGAATTAGGGTTCTTCAAGCTTCAAAGTTCTTTTTCAATTTCAAGACTAGGAATTTACTCAAGTATATGGATAGTTATTCATGAATTTTTTTGATCTATGAAGTCCAAAGAAATTCAACTCTCAAATTTCATTTCTTCTCAATTTCATCTAGGGTTTATATAATTCTTTATGAATTCTTTAAATTATGATCCATTTGGAGTCCCTCGGTGTAATGACCTTGAAGATCATTTTTGACATTTTCGATAAAATTATTATTTTTTCCTTTCCAAAAGTTACCTTGGATCATTTTTGGTCAATTCTAAAAGTCGATTTTTTGAAAACCTTGTAAAAAGTTAGAGTTTTACTAAAGAAAGAGATTTTAAAGACTTAAAGTTGAAAATTTTGAGTTTTGTGGTTATTTTGAGTTTCGACTGTCGTAATTCAATTTTGTTGATTCCATTAGCTCCAAAATACAAAATCTAGCTTAGGATAACCTACAGAACTGAATTTGGAGGTACAATGAAGATTTTGGACCCATAATTGCATTTTTAGTTGATTTTGGATCATAGTTTGACTTTGATCAATATTTAGAGTTCGAAAGTTCGAATCGAAATTTCGATAGCTCTAGTGGCTCCGGGTGGTGAAACTAACACTAGAAATGTCTTCTTTGTAATTTTTAGAGTTTTCGAGGTTATTTTGAGTATTTAAGTCCTAAACTAGTTTAAACAATCTTTCTCGGGTCCTGGGCCAAGGAGGTCTCGAATTGAAATTATGATAGTTCCATTGAATTCGAAACGTCATTTTTGATAGGGTTTCATATCTGGTTTGTGTTCACAGGATTCCGAATGAATCTTGAGGGTATATTTCTTGATTTTCTATGTTTGTGTGAAATTGCTGGTTTTGGTGTATCTGGTGTAGGTGGCCTAGTGCATCGTATTCGCGGAGGTGGGCCTGTGTAGTAGCCAGTCCCCTAGCCTTCGCATTCGCATAGGGGCTTCCCGCATTCGCGGAGTGATGCTCCCTTTTGCCTCCATGTTCGCGGTAAATTATCCGCATTCGTGGAGTGTAAAGCGTACCTGAACAGTATATGAATTTTTAAGTGATGGGTTTAGCCATTTTCACCATTTTTAATATTCCAAGCTTCATTTTTGAGAGAATCTTCAAGGTTTTTCAAGGCAAATCTATTGGGTTACTATTTTCTAACCTATTTCTTGAATTTCCATTGATTAATAGTGTTTAACTTATAATTTAGGGTTTTTAATTGAGAAATTTGAGGATTTTTCAGACTTTGATACCTACTACTAAATTGATGATTTCTACATCATTTTAACTCAATTTTCAAATTCACCATTGAAATTCTTATTAATTGGAGAATTTTTTCATGTATTAATTTTCAGATTCCATCTACTTTTTTCGGCATGGGATTTTTTTTTGACTTTTTTTCCTTTCCCCCCAAATTGATTGATTTTAGTGTCATTAGATTTGTTGTATAATTGTGATGCTATACTTGAATAAATTGTGATGATTTGGATTATCGCGCAAGGAAAGAAGTCGTGAATTTGACTTGATTTGAGATTTTTTCTAAGACAAGTGAACTTCTAACCTTTTTGTTAAGTATGGTAGAACCTTGTATGCTTCTATGTGTATGAAATTGAGTACTTTTGAGTAGAATTATATCATCATAGGCTTTGATCATGAGATTGCAGATTGAGCAATTAATCATATGGTGATATCTTGACTTGTAAATTAATTATGGATTTGTAATACATGTGATCTTGTGAATTATTTGATATTGATATCGAGATGACACTAATATTGAGATGTGATTGACATTGAGACCATGATGATATTGAGACTATGATGATATTGACATTGTGAGGAAACTGATATCTTGCACATTGCGTTCACTATTATTTGTGCATTGGTACTTATGATGGCTAGGATCGAGAGATGAGTAAGCTAACATGTGAATTGGTGACAAAGGTCTCTATCGGTCGGTGATTAGCCGATATTTCTTTTGATGAGTCGAGGTAATATGCCACCTGATTATTTTATGACCGAGGTCATTTTCGATCGGGTGAGCATTAGCCGAGGTTATTGTCAACAATATTTACGGATTCATGGTCCTTTCATGGCCCCTATTGGTTTCTTTCTGAGTTTATCAGCGAATTTATGTCGTAAGGCAGACATGCATCATGATTATTTGACATTGCATCACATTATTTACATCTCATGATATCCACTCTATCTTATATCATTCCTGATTTGATATTATTATATGTATTGCTTCTGAGATTAGATATCTATTGTACCATTTGACTTGAGTATCAGTTGGATATTTTGAGATATGATGTTGTGTGATTAGTATATCTATATTCTTGTGATGTGTATATTGTATTGTGTTGGGACATTTTTGAGTACATGTATGTAGTTCGACGGTATATGGTTAGGTGAATTGGAGCACTTGTGTTCTCAATTGCTTTACTTTAGTTTAGTTCCATTTGCTGAGTACCTTGTTGTTTGATGCTCACCCCTTGCTACATTTTTGTAGGGTATGGGCCCGGTCCTTCTTGCTAGCTTTCTGACTTACAAGATCAAGCTTTTAGATCTCTCGTGAGGTAGCTATTTGTTTGTTCGACAGACCTTCAAGGATTCTACCTTTATGTTATGTTATATTTGAGAACTAAACATTGAGACTTGTATTTCATTTGATTATTCTGTATTTAGAGGTTTGTACATGTGATACTAGTTCTGAGATGGTTGTAGTTTTGATTCCTTTATGCTTATCTATTATATTAGACTGTTTATGTTTTGCTCTAATTGTTATGTTGAATTGTTTAGGTTTTGGCTGACTCACCTTGGTGGGTTAGGTGAGTGTCATCACACCTGAATTTTGGATTGTAATAATTTGGCATCAGAGCACCAGGTTCATAGATCTCATATGTGTACAAGTCCAGTCTAGTAGAGTCTTGAGGATCGGTATGGAGACGTCTGTTACTTATCCTTGAGAGGCTATGAAGATTGTTAAGAAGATTTCTTTTGCTTAATTTCTAATCAATTCGTGCGTGATTTTGTTTAAGTGATGAGTAGTCGTGTGTCCTTTTGATAGATGGTGTGGACTAGAGATACAATGACTACTAGATAAGGGGAGGAAACCCTTGAGACTGTTATCAAGATCCCAACTAGGGGTAGGGGTTGAGTTAGAGGTTGAGGTAGAGGCCGAGGTCGAGGAGCAACACTGGTGAGAGATTATAAGCTGAGTATTTCCTCCAAGCTAGCTATGGAGCCTAGAGAGGAGAAGACTCCTCATGACTATGCTACATCACCACTACTTTAGGATATCCTTTTAAGAGTTTTAGGTGTGTTAGAGACTTTGGGGCAGACAGTTAGCCCAACTGATACACTGGATACTTCCCAGTCATGAGTTAGGGTTTAATTGTTAGATCAACAGTAGGCCCTCGAGTCTTAGATATAGGTAGGATAACCACCCTCAACACCTATTGTTGAGATCCCTCTAGTAGATGTATTTATTAATGATGAGCAATGTAGATATAAGAGGATTGAAAAGATGGACCCACCTCAGTTTCAGGGTGGGAAGACCGAGGATGCACACAAGTTTTTGACTACTTGCAGGGAGGTACTTAATGTCGTAGCTTTAGCAGAGACTTATGGCATGCGATATGTTACACTCGAACTCTATTGACCAACCAGGGAGTGGTGAAGGACTTATTTAGGATCCCTTCCACTTGGATCTCCTCAGATGACTTGGGAGACATTTTTTAGTGTTTTTTATGATCGATTTGTTCCTTGGAGTATCTGTGAGAAAATCCATCTGAGGTTCGAGAGTTTGAGATAGGGAACCATGACAGTTTTTGAGTATGGATTCATTTTTGTCAGCTAGCTCGACATGTTATAACTGTTCTTCCTACTAAGCAAAGAGAGATCACCAGTTTGTGAGAGGATTGGCATATTCTATTAGATAATCTGTATTTTGGGTGTCTAGAGATGGAGCATCTTTTCAGTCAGTTGTTAGTACCACCAAGGAGGCGGAGCTCATGCAAAGAGAGGAGTTTGGAAACCCCAAAAGGGTCTATACATCAGGATAGTTCTCAGGTGACTCATCAGGAGGTAGAGGTATGACTAGGGGAGGTGATTCATTTCAACACCGTAGGTTTCATGCAGCTTTGCCAGCTTTAGAGAGGAGTATGAGGTCATCGTGATTCTTATAACTCAGGTCAGAATTTATCCAGTTTTCAACAGAGGCCTATAGACCAATGTGGCTATAATACCCCTTCTTTTCCATCTTAGCAATTATCTACCCCTATATCTTGTTTTGGGTGTGGATCTCTTGATCATACAGTTTGGTAATGCCCCATGCAAAATCATTCTGGGCTCCACCATTCTTACTCCGCCACTGGTCAGAGATCTGACACTATCAGCTAGAGGTTCAGCCCAACAAACTAGGGGTTGGGGTAGAGGTCAAGTCGATAGAGGTGAACACACTAGAGGTAGAGGAGAAGGTGATATTTCCACACATTCTGGTTATAAAGGAGAAACTTCTACTAGTGGAGGATTGGGAGGCCAATTGATATGCTTTCCCAAGTAGACCCGAGGCTGAGGCCTCTGATGCTGTCATCACAAGTATTATTTCGATTTGCCATCACCCTGTATCTGTGTTATTTGATCCTAGCTCCACCTATTCTTATATGTCTGTATATTTCTACTTAGGGTTTGAGTTGCCTTGTTATACTATGTTTGTGCTTGTTCATGTTCTGACCTCAGTAGGTGAGCCCTTAGTAGTGGATTGGGTGTACTGATCCTGTCTTGTAACTTTGGCTAGCTATGAGACTTGGGTGGATATGATTATATTATATATGGTAGATTTTGATGTCACTCTAGGTATGGATTGGCTGTCTCCATATCGTGCTATTCTTGATTGTTATGCCACGATCGTTACCTTAGCCATGCTAGGTAGACCGAGGATAGAGTGGATGGGTTTGAAGGGTTCTTATCTTAGTAAAGTTATATCTTATATTCGAGCCCAAAAATTAATTGACAGAGGATTTTTGGCTTACTTGGTATTTATTTATGATACTGCTGTTGAGTCACCTTCTATGGAGTCTATTCCTGTAGTTCATGAATTTTTGGATGTGTTTCCTACTAATTTACCGGGAGTCCCTTCTGATAGAGACATTGATTTTGCTATTGATCTTGAGCTGGACACTAAGCTCATTTCTGTCACTCCCTATCATATTGCTCCGACTGAGTTGAAAGAGCTAAAGAAGCAACTCTAAGATCTATTAAGCAAAGGATTTATTCTCCCTAGTATTTTAGCTTGGGGTGCCCTGGTCTTGTTTATAAAGAAGAAGGAAGGATCTATGATGATGTGTATTGATTGTAGGTTGTTGAACAAGGTGATTGTCAAGAACAAGTATCCACTCCCTCATATTGATGACTTGTTTGATCAACTTCAGAGAGCTGCTTTATTTTCTAAGATTGACTTGAGGTCTGGCTATCATCATCAACTACGGAAATATTCCTAAGACAGCCTTTCAGACTAGGTATGGATATTATAAGTTTCTTGTTATGTCCTTTGGTTTGACTAACGCCCCTATAGCATTTATGGAGTTGATGATCGGGGTATTCCAATCATATCTAGATTAGTTTGTGATAGTGTTCATTGATGACATCTTAGTCTACTCCAAGATCGAGGGGGATCATCTGATGAATTTGAGAATTGTGCTCAAGAGGCTTAGTGAGGAGAAACGTTATGCTAAATTCTCCAAGTGTGAGTTTTTGTTGAGTTTCGTGGCATTCTTGGGACACGTGATGTCCAAGAAGGGTATTCTATTTGACACAACAAAGATTGAGGTCGTTTGGGGTTTGACTAGGCCTACCTCAGCTACAGAGATTCGCATCTTTGTGGGCTTGACTGATTATTATTGCCATTTTGTGCAGGGCTTCTCTACTATTACAACACCACTAATAGGCTCACTCAGCAGAATGTGGTATTTCACTGGTCCAATGAGTGTGAAGACAGTTTTCAAAAGCTTAAGATATTGTTGACTACGACTCCTATTTTGACATTACCAGAGGAGGGTGTTGACTTCACCATTTATTGTGATGCTTCGGGAGCGGGGTTAGGTGGTGTGTTGATGCAAAAATGGAAGGTTATTGCTTATGCTACGTGACAGTTGAAGGCCCATGAGAGGAACTATCCCACTCATGATCTGGAGTTGCCTATGGTTGTATTTATGTTGAAGTTATGGTATCACTATTTATATGGAGTCCATTGTGAGATCTTTACTGACCATTACAGCTTGCAGTATATTTTTAGCCAGCGAGATCTAAATTTGAGGCAAAGGAGGTGGATTGAGCTCCTAAAAGACTATGATCTGGCTATTTTGTATCATCCTGGAAAGACTAATGTGTTGGTTGATGCTTTGAGTAGGAAGACTTTCAGCATGGGGAGTCTAGCTGTTATTTGGGTTGAGGAGCGATCGTTGGCTAGAGATATTCAAAGATTGGTCAATGGGTTGGTGTGATTACAACTTTCAGACTAGGGTGGGATGTTTTCTTCTATTGCGGATCACTCATCTTTGATGGATCATATTTGTGAGAGCCAATTTGAGGATGAGAAGTTATGTATTATTCAGGATAAAGTGACTAGAGGTGAAGCTAGAGAAGTGATGCTTGAATCTAATAGTGTTTTGAGGATTGGGAGTCGTATCTATGTTCCCAAGGTAGGTGATTTAATCAAATTGATACATGAGGAGGCTCAATGTACTAGATATTCCATTCATCCGGGGGCAACAAAGATGTACCATGATTTGAAATAACATTATCGGTGGTGCGGGACGAGGAGAGACATTGCTGAATTTGTGGCAAAGTGCTTGAATTGCCAATAAGTTAAATATGAGCACCAAAGGCCTGGAGGTTCGATACAGAGAACGCCTATTCCTGAGTGGAAGTGAGAGTGTATTACCATGGACTTTGTAGTTGGGCTGCCTCCTATAGTTGGGGGTTTTGATTACATTTGGGTAGTGGTGGATCAATTGACCAAGTTTGCCCACTTCATTCCGGTCAAAGTGAAGTTTACAGCCGAGAGACTAGCCCATTTTATATTACTCATATTGTTAGACTTCAAGGAGTCCCAGTGTCCATTGTGTCGGATCATGGATCGTTGTTTACTCCATATTTTGGATCATGGATCGTTGTCATTTCATCTTGTGTTTCATGTCTCGATGTTGTGACTTTATATTTTGGATTAGTCTCATATGATTTCCATGGATTCAGTTGAGTTGATCCCATATTTGACTTATGAGGAACAGTCGTGGCCATTCTGGATAGGCAGGTGAGGAAGTTAAGGACTAAGAAGATAGCTCCAGTAAAGATCCAATGGAGCCACATGCCCGAGAGTAAGGCTACTTGGAGATTAAGACTGATATGTGTGCCCGATATCCCCAACTTTTTTAGCCTTCAGGTATGTACCTTATCTCATGTTCGAGCACAAAGATTGTTTTTAGTAGTGGATGATGTAATGACCTCGAAGGTCATTTTTGACATTTTCGATAAAATTACTATTTTGTCCTTCTTAAAAGTTTCCTTGGATTAGTTTTGGTCTAGTCTAAAAGTCAAATTTTTGAAAATCTTGTAAAGGTTGGAGTTTTGCTAAAGAAAGAACTTTTAAAGGTTTAAAGTTAAAAATTTCAAGTTTTGTGGTTATCTTGAGTTTTGAGTGTTAGAATTCAATTATGTCGATTACATTAGCTTTGAAATGTAGAATTTGGTCCGAGAGAACTTGCAAAACTGAATTCAAAGTTAGAACGAAGAATTTGGACCCAAAGTTGCTTTTTTAGTTGATTTTGATCATAGTTTGACTTTGATCAACATTCAAAGTTTGAAAGCTCGAATTGAAATTTCAATAGTTCCAGTGGTTTCGGATGGTGAAACTAATGCTAGAATGACTTTGTTGTATTTTTTAGAGGTTCCGAGGTTATTTTTAGTAATTGAGTCCTAAACTAGTTTAAATGATTTTTCTTAGGTTTTGGGCCAAGGACATCTCAAATTTGAATTCTGACGGTTCTATTATCTGGAACGTCATTTCTGATAGGGTTCCATGTCTGATTTGTGTTCTCGAAGGTTTTGAACGAAACTCGAGGGTTCATTTCTTGATTTTCTATTCCATGTGAAATTGTTGTATCTAGTATAGGTGGCCTAGTGCTTTTTGTTCTTGAGGTATTTCTCTGCGTTCGTGGAGTGTGGGGTCTCTAGACCTTCACGTTTGTGGAGTATCCAGTCCCCTAGATTACGAAAAAGAAAAAGTTCCACGTTGTGTTGTATCCTATTTGATGACGTCCGCACCTGTGGTTTAGTTTGAGAATTCATCCTCGTGGATGCTCTCGACAAAGATTAAGATAAAACTTGTTAGTGTAAAACGGAACTCAGGGTAGGAGATAGTGACTCTTACCTCGTTGACACGTAGTTATCCCTTTGAGAATTTGATGTCAGCTTCCTCCAGTTTTGACGTCACCAGTGATAAGTTGATATAACATAATACTCTGATGGCCCTTTTTGCAATAAGATAGTAATGAAAACTTTTTTGGTTTTGCCATGAGCGTTATATCCCTATGAACAGGTTGTGACTGTGATATATATATTGACGATAATGCAACATAATGGCCCTATCGGCAGTGAAGATATATGACATGGCCCTCTCGGCAGGATATGAACTGGACTCTTGGCAGTTGAATGTGTAATGGCCTTCTCGGTGATTGAACATGAATTGGCCTTCTCGGCAATTTGAGAATGCAATGGCCCTCTCGGCAATTTGAATATGCAATGGCCCTCTCGGTGTTTTGAACATGATATGGCCTTCTTGGATGAATATGAACTTGCCTCTCGGCAGTTGAATGTGTGGCCCTCTCGGCGTTTGAATATGCTATGGTCCTCTCGGCAGTTTGAATATGCTATGGCCCTCTCAACAATTGAATATGCTATGGCCCTCTCGACAATTGAATGAGATGGTCCTCTCGGCGATTTGAATATGCAATAGCCTTTTTGGCAATTTGAACGTACAAAGCCTTCTCGACAATTTGAATACACAATTGCCCTCTCGGCAACTTAACACAAAATGACCCTCTTGGCATGAACATGAACTGGCCTCTTAGCAGTTGAATGTGATACAACCCTCTCGGCAATACTTGAATATAATATCATCCACGACAATAATATATGTATGTTGTTCTTCTTGACAATAATATAATGATGACATGCGTATGATGTCACTCTTGACAATAATATGATGAAGATATGTGTATGATGCTCTTCTTGGCAATAATATAAATATAACATCATTCTTGGCAATAACGTGAATATGATGTCGTTCTTGGCAATAATATAAATATAACATCATTCCTGGCAATGATATGCACATGACATTTCTCTTGGCAATAACATAAATATGATGATAGTCCAACTGTAATGAGGTGGACGGCTCGATAATGATCCAACTGTAACAAGGTGGACGACTCAATAAGGATCCAACTATAACGAGGTAGATGGCTCGATAATGATCCAACTTTAACGAGGTGGATGGCTCGATAATTATCCAACTGTAACGAGGTAGATGGCTCGAAATTTATCCAACTATAACGAGGAGGATGACTTGATAATGATCCAACTGTAACGAGGTGGATAACTCGATAATATGCAACTTAGTTTAAAATAAACTCTCTGAAACAGACAAACAAACTATGAAAATCACTTATGGGGTGGTTAACCCAACAAAACTATACGTCGAGGCCCTCGAGTAGATAAGTAAAACGCGTAAACCACTTATGGGGTGGGTAACCCAAAATTATTTAAATGTTTAACCCTCACATGGTCAATAAACATGTATGCTTATATAGATACGTGATGATCATCCTAATGGAAAAAATAGAAACCATAATGACATATACATTTATCATGGTTACGACTTTATCTAAGTCTCTTTCAAGAGACGAAATGATTGAGGTGAAAGGACTATGTCTTTTTATACGAAGATAAAGCCTTTCTCATCTTGTTCTGACAAACTCAAAAAAATTTGAGTTTATCGCATGACATCTTAGTCGTATCCGGAGACTTGAACTAACTGGATGACACAAATTGTCATAAGGACATGTAATCTCCAACATCACTTGATTCACTTTGATGGATTTGTCATTTTGTCCTCGCAATGCTTTTGGAACAACATCATCCTCAGATTTGATGCTAATCTCAGGGGTGGTCCCAACTTTTGTTAACACAACCACTATGAAGATCAGGCCAGGTAAACTTAGTGGTGATTTCAGTCACGATTTGTCACTTAATAATATTTTCTACTCTGCAATCCTGTAGTCCTTATGCACGCTCTGTATCGGACAATACTAACTCGATTCATTTGAACTTTGAGAGCATTTGTCGAGCTTGTGTCTAATTACTGCAAAATATAGTGAAAGTAATTAGAAATCACTTTGACGTAATGCAATAAATGAAATATAAGATGAGATGCAAAATTGTTTGATTGATAATAATAAAGCCACGGTATGTATAAGTGGCACCTTTATGCTTGAAGATTTTGGCATAGTCATCTTTGTGATCTCATCGTTCCTGCATCCAAAGAAAAATTCTTAGTTTGGGAACTGATTTGTGTTGGCTTTGTCCTCATGCTCCTTCATGCAATTGACTTGCATTCGTCCGCTCTTTGAAATGCATTCCTCGTGGAATTTTTGAGGACCCTCCTCAAAAATTCTGCCCCAGTTTACTTGAATGTGGCAAATGACATCTTCATGGAATTTTTTAGACTTTCTCAAAACTCTGCCTCCAGTTACGCACTTCAATAAAATCTCAAACTTGATTCTTTGGAGAAACATCTTTTAAAAGAATTTTTGAGTCCCTCTGAAAAATTCTGCCCCAGTCGCATATTGGTCCCTGATCTTGTTGGCGAAATTCATTCTTCTAGTGAATTTTTTAGATCCTCTCAAAAAATTCTGCCCCAGTTTTCATTATAAAGAGGAATGAAAATCTAATGGGGAATATGACCGAGCCGTTGTGGTGCCTACATATCCCGTTGAGGCAGGAATCAAGTCAAATGTAGTTCAAACAAACAACTTTAATAGAAAGAGGACTCTTTGTAGACTTCAGACCTCGTGAAGTACGAATATTTCGTCAGCTTTCTCAACACAAATCAGTTCTAATTTCCTGATACAGAAAAATAACTCAAGAGGTAAATGTGTCAGTCCTTGTTCATAATAAATAATGCAAAATATCACACATAATAGTTGTTTTGCTCGAAGATGTACTAGCCCACAGATAAAGTGATTAAATAGGAAAGTATTGCCTATTTGTTTTGAGCTTTGGGAATTGAGAAGGCATCACTCCATCATTTTTATTGCTTGAGTGAAATTGATGATTCTCTTGTAAGGATGAAGGGGGGAATTTTTAGAAATGAAGGACCGAGCCATAAAGGGTTGCCTACGTTTCTCACAAAAGAGAAATCAGGTCCTACGTAGTTCGATTAGCTTCAATCTTTTTTTTTAAATGGAAAATCTACCTCTTATCAGATTAGAGAGTAAAATTTTAGAATTTTAAAAGTAAAGTTCAAATTCTATTGAGAAACTCAAGACTCGAAAAGTGTTTGGATGAACTTTTGATAGTGACTTAATCATATGCCTAAGGGGTTCTAAATTTTGGGAAGGAATGGAACAGTTATAAAGTAGCGCGTAAACAATTATTACGCGTCCTAAACAAATATGTAACCCTTTTGTGCCAAGGATAGACCTAACGATTTGAAGGATGTATTACGCAATTTGAAACGTTCCATTGCTCCAAAAGAATATATTATACAAGTTTGACAAATAAACTGAATGGGGGTACATAATATGGGGAAAAGAGAGTACAAAAATTATAATAAGTCCTACGCAGGGGATAGTCCTAAACTAGACCTTCGTGGAACATTCTTCTTTTTTAACTTCTCGTCAACTCTGAACGCCTTTGAACGTAGTGTCTCGTAGACATATTTTTTTTAAAAAAAACTAAACTAAGCTATTAAAATAAATTCTCAACCTGGGGACAATAATTCGTCAAACGATATAAACATCCTTCAAATGTAAACTCATAATATGATCGTCCATTTGGGTTGGGGGCCACTTTGGACTCAAGGTGGTCTTTCTAATGGACCCAATACCCCTTGGGTATTGGGTCGACTTAGGCCAATGATCCTAAACAGGGATTGGGTTTCGCTCTATCTTAGGCGGACTAGGAGTGAATTATGAATTGACGGGGACCCAGACGGACAACCTGAGTTGGAAATCGTGACAACCATTGGACGTGTTACGAACCAATAAATTGTCATTCATTCCAGAAAATAGTCAAATATTTAAAAATCTGGCTGCGGGTTCGCAAAATCATCTTCTCAAATACGAACAATAATAAAGAAGTGACATGATATGCAAAATGTCAGTTTATAATTAAATTAAACAGTAAAGCGCAAATAGAGAAAATAAATATTACTAAATATTAAAAATTCAAATAGTTAGTCAAACAACCTAATATAAGGGTTAGAACCTAATTAATGTCCTCAGCAGAGTCGTCATTTCTGTTTAATGGAAAAATGTCGGTTTTCAAAAAATTGACTTAAAGCTTTAGAAAAAATCAATTATAAGAAAATAGAAGAGTCGCCACTTAATTTTATTAAGGAAAAAATAAGAAAACCGTTAAAATGATTTTTCAAAGATTTAAACAGAAAAATCCTTAAAAAAATCCCAAAGAAACGAGTTTGGGTTCAAATTTCCATTTCAAGAAGGTTTTAAACAATTGAAACGACCGTTAACGCGCGGTTATCCGACGATTAAGAAAATCATTTGACTAACTTTAAAAATAATCACTTTAAAAAGACGAAAGAGAAAAAAATCAAAATCCAATTTTTATTTTTTTAAATAATCTAAGAAAAATAAATCATGACAAAAATTTCAAGTTAATGGCTAACAAATAACGAGTTTTCAAAATCGCGAATATCCTTTTATAGTAAACAATTAAATTGTTAGAAATTATTTTTAACTTAGTAATTTTGAAAGAACCGAATTTTATTAAAAATGATGATTAAATTGACCGATTATTTTTTAAAAGAAGAATTGACCAATTAAAAAAAAATTCTTTTATTTTTTTTAAATCAAGAACATTTTTAGGAGATTTTGAAAGAAAATAAACTTTAAGTCATTTTGGGAATACAAACTTTAAATGCTAATAAAATTAATGATGAGAAATTTTCAAAGGAAAGGAAATGCCAAAAAGTTTTGAAGTATTTTTTAAAGAATGTGACTCATCTACGATTTTCTTTTAAACAAATAAATAAAATTAATGGGTAAGTAAATAAATAAACAAAATAAAAACCATGTAAAGAAAATCGCTCATTCCGCGGGGATTAATTAGGTTAGCTACATAAATTAAAATGAAAGTTAGAATAAAGTTAGTATCACAAATAATCAAATTTAATATAATGAAAACAATAAAAAGTGAAGAAAAAAAGGAAAAAATTACTTAAGCGGATCCTTTTTAATAAATAATTACTGATTTTAGCGTTACTTTTTATTTATTACCATTTATAGCAATATATAGCAATACTATGATAAATCTGCACTTTGTATTAAAAGTGAATT